>JPKC01002476.1:0-36436 GCA_000750925.1 Pseudogymnoascus sp. VKM F-4518 (FW-2643)
GGGGGGGGGTCAGGTCACCTACGTTCTGCACTCACTCCTCGGCTCGCTTACCCTAGACCTTTTTTGTTAATGCTTGTTTATGTGATCGACATAATGCCGACTAGGGCTTCGGAACGGCGCCACCTCCACATTACTCTACACTCTCACACTTTAAAAATCACGTTCGAGTCCTATGACGGAGGTGGAGATGAATGTTTCACGCCCTATAGCCCGCGCCCTCTCCTCCTCCCTGCCCCTTGCTCCACTACGCTCGTGGATGCGGATCATCTCCATTCCCCATCACCACCCCGCACAACCCCACCCTCCTTATCGGACCGTCACGCCAACCTTCAACCTGTGTCTATCATGGCCTCAAACGTCGTTTTAAACTGATCAACCTCTTCTCTACCTTTATTCAGTAGACAGTATATTCTCAAGATGTTATTTCAGTACAGCGCCGTGATCGACATCCCTCTACTCTCCGGTTCGGTGTCATTTCTGTTAGCTTACTCCGTGCCTCGACTTTCTCACATGCTTTCGGACCAACCTTTCCGTCATCAAGACAAAGAGTGATGGCGGCAATCGGCATCGTAATGGCCTACAAACTACAAATAGGCTGCGTGGGCTCTTTGCAGTCACATCAAGCAAATACTCAGGAAATCAACGCTCGTTCTCTTCCAGCCAGGTTTTCATACAACAGATTCTTACTTTGTCTCTCAAAATGTTGCTCAAGACTTTTCTTGCCCTCGAGTTTCTCGCCAGCTCAGTGATAGCGACACCGGCGTTCCGTCACCGCATTAAGAGGCAGTCTGACTCTGACGTCGATAGCTTCATCGCGACTGAAGGCCCCATTGCGTACCAAGGAGTCCTTAATAACATTGGTTCTGCTGGCACTGGTGCTTCTGGAGCTTCCGCTGGAATCGTGGTTGCATCCCCGTCGAAGACTGATCCGGATTGTGAGTTTTTTCCCGCCAGTTCTCTGCAGTGGTGGAATATCACCATTTAGCCATTAGGTTTCTGTTGCTAACTAATTCGTCTTTAAAGATTTCTATACGTGGACTCGCGATTCTGCGTTGACCTTTACTGCGTTGATCGAGAGATTAATAGCCGGCGATGCAACTCTGGAAACAACCATCCAGGAGTATGTTAGTGCGCAAGCGCAATTGCAGGGCGTTTCCAACCCTTCCGGAGACTTGTCCGATGGCTTAGGACTCGCCGAACCGAAGTTCAACGTTGACATGACTGCTTTCACGGGAGCGTGGGGTCGCCCTCAGCGAGATGGCCCTGCACTGCGGGCATCGGCTCTCATCACCTATGGCAATTACTTGATTGCCCAGGACAAGAAGGCACTAGCCCTGTCGAATATCTGGCCAATCGTTCAGAACGACCTGGCTTATGTCGCCCAATACTGGAATCAAACTGGGTTCGATCTCTGGGAAGAAGTGCAGGGCTCTTCTTTCTTCACAATTGCAGCTCAGCACAAGTCTCTGGTCCAAGGCGATGCTTTTGCCACTGCCCTCGGCGAATCCTGCGAAAACTGTGCCTCCCAAGCTCCGCAGATTCTGTGTTTCCTCCAGAGCTTCTGGGATGGAAAAGCTGTAGTTTCCAACCTCGGAACCAGCGGAAGAACCGGCCTGGATGCCAACTCCATACTCGCCAATATTGCCACGTTTGACCCGGCCGCAGCGTGCGATGATGCAACGTTCCAGCCATGCTCTTCTCGGGCTCTTTCCAACCACAAGCAGGTGGTCGACTCCTTCCGCACGGTTTACGGGATTAACAGCGCGAGTGCCGCTGGGTCTGCAGCTGCTGTTGGCCGATACTCCGAGGATGTCTATATGGGCGGAAACCCATGGTAGGTGGAACCCGTATGCGCGATTTTGAAGCCAGACTTGCTAATATATGTAATAGGTACCTTGCCACCCTAGCAGCGGCCGAGCTGCTCTACGATGCTCTATATCAGTGGGATACCATAGGCTCTCTCACCATAGATGAGATATCGCTACCTTTTTTCTCTGACCTTGACTCCACAGCTGCCGCAGGCAGCTACACTGCCAACTCTACTGAGTATACGTCTCTCACGGCCGCGGTCAAGACCTACGCTGATGGTTTCGTGTCAATTGTGCAAAAGTACACGCCAACCGGTGGAGCTCTAGCGGAACAGTTTGGAAGGGATGATGGCGCGCCACTCTCTGCAGCAGACCTCACTTGGTCTTATGCATCATTCTTGACGGCCACCGACAGACGCAGTGGCGCAGTGCCTCCATCCTGGGGAGAGTCTACCGGAAACCAGGTCCCGACAGCTTGCAGTGGAGATTCAGCTGCGGGCACTTATACCACACCTTCCGCGATCGCGTGGTGAACCCGGCCTTCCTATCACGGTGTTAGATGGCTGGTGTCTCGACGGCCCAGCGCTCCTCCCGGAATTTTGACGAAAGTTACTCCGTTATAGAACAACCTTACTGTTGTATTAGACTCTGTGTTTGTATATGTTGATTTCTTATGAATTCGAATACTAGATACCTATAAACTCCAATAAACAAAAAGGCTTCAGCAATGCGGCATGGCCGACTTGAGAAAACAGAGTGGTTTAGTGACATCCCATCCCCTATCCCGATAAACTCCAACCGCCCAGATACGCAAACTATATACTCCTCCAGTCCCCCATCCCTCAACCCGCATCCAAAAATCACCTCTCTAATAGCAAACCCCCAATCTAGCCTCCAGATGACACTCTGCCTACCAGTCAATCCCCAACCCCTCCCATCCAACTCCCCATCCCTCCTCCCCCCTCCACCCCCTCATCACGCAGAATGCAATAGCACCCACAACTCCCACCCCACTCACCACCCTAACAACAACCCACACTGCCTCGCCCACACGATCATTAACCCCCAACAAGCCCAACGGATCCTCCCTCCCTCTTCCAACATGGTGCGCGACCCTCCTCCTTCCCTCCGACTTCCCCGCCCTCCCCCGTCCCGGTGACGAAACAGCCACCAGCGTCCCGTCAGCCACGCACTCCCCAAGCCGCTCCGTGAGCCACACGGCACGTTCGCCGCGCGCGAGCGCCTCGAAGCGCGCACGCTCGTTAGCGATGCTGCGTTGGAGGTCTGCAGCCCACGTGCTGAGGCGGATATGAGCGAGGCGCTCTTCGCGCTGGGAGTGGTCAGCGATTCGGGCGAGGGCGAAGGTGTTTGTTGCTCCGAGCGGGGGACTGATGATGTTCGCCGGCTGGATGGGGCCGGGGAGGGAGTGGGAGAGGGAGCGGGGGATGGAGGTGGTGGAAGAGTGGGTTGATTTGCGTTGGCGGACGAGTTTGAGGGAGGCTTGGTGGCGGAGGTAGGCGATTGCGGAGGGGTGAAAGACGTGGGCGATTAGGGCCGGGAGGTCGGTGGGGACGAGGGGTTGGATATAGTCTGGTGACATGAGGAGGCTGGCATCCATAGTCTCGCGGTCGTCAGAGGGGAGGGAGGAGACGGCGTAGGGGGCTGAGACGCCGGGGTGGGGGAGCCCGCTTTCGGCGATGTTGAGGGGGAGGGGGCGGATGTTGGCGGCTTCGAGGTCGCTTGCCATACGTGATTTGAGGTGCTCGCGCTGCTCGGTTGAGAGGTTGTCGGCTTGCGCGATGAGTGGGATGATATTGGTGAATTGGGAGAGACGGCGGAGGTATTCGATGTCTACTGCTTTAATGCCTGCTTCTGTTAGCAAAGCACAAATGTTGTTTAGAGAGGAACTCACTTTTATTTATAACATAGAAGACGGCATCGATTTGAGACCCCCCACCACCACTTAGCATGCTGATCAGTTCTCCATCAGAAAGGTCCGCTGATACGGTACGTTCATATTGAGACTGGATATAATCCATAACGGGAGTAATGCATTCCATGCTCTGCTGGAAGTCAGTTGTGCTCAATATGGAGAGAGAATGATACTCACAGATGTCCCACCACTATAACCTGGTGTATCGACAAAGCAGAGGTTGCGTTCCAGTACCGTATCACCCATGCTTCTCCTCCTCCGAAGAATCTTTGAATCTTCAGATTCCGACCACCAGCTAGGATATGCCCTTGTGCTCGCAAACACTTCGGTAATTTTTGTAGTTGAGTGTGTACGCAGGGCATCCTTGGACTTCCGCCTGGAGCTCCTTAGCGTCTCAGACGCAGTTAAGGGTATGGACTCGATAGGGTCGACGTGCACGATATCGGAGCAGCTCTGCACAATAGACTTAATGAGGGATGTTTTTCCAACTCCTATATAAAGTCAGTGATTATTCACCCTGGCACCAACGTGAAGACGTACCAGAATCGCCAGCGATCAGGATCTTGAGCCTCCCCATATTCTTTCCCTTGTCCGTAAATGGCCTCCTCCTTGGCATTTGTAAACTCGGCATTACCAGCTGTGAGCTGCTGCTGCCTTCCATGATATCCGGTGACTGGGTGTCCTCGTCTCCACTTGAAGCTATAGCCTGGCTCCCGCCGTCGTCGGTCAGCAAGTCAATCTCAGAGGGTTGTCGTGTGTGGGGGTATGTTGAAATGGACCCTAACATGGGCGACTCGAGGAAGGAAGGGGTTGCTGAAAGCGGTGCTGTATTCGGGAGGGTTCGTCGTGGCTCGGACGGTGAATTATTCCTGGTGACGCCTGGAGAGGACACCGTCGACGGGGAATATGAGCCACCAAGGTCTTCGGAGCTCGTCCTACTCATGTTGAATTTCTTGCCGCGACTACGCGTATTCCGGCCCTCGTCGGTGGTATCTTGGTCGTAACTGTCGTGTGACGCTATCGTCTCGATGCTCTCAACGCCGTAGTTGCTTCGCTTGAGGTGATCGCGGAGATGGCGCTGATTGGAGCTGTTTGAGACAGACCTGTCTAGCGAAGCTTCCATGGACTTCTCGTCGGCTAGGAAGAAGGTCATCGGCGGTTGATCTGGTCGCGCGAGGGGAGTGGCCTTATCACCATCGCTGGATGTTCGGGAGCGGGGGGAGAAGGCATCATCGCCAGGTATGGGCCTCATGATGTTGGCGGGGTGTCGGAGATAGTCGTATTCACAGTTGGAGTAGGGCTGCTCATATCATGCCAGAGAGTAGTTGTATTTATGAAGACAAGAAGCTGAATGCTGTAGCGGAGATGTTGAGTATAGGCACGAGATACCTGTATTATATATTCAGATCATCACGGTCTCTCTTACTACTCCGTTGGGATGAGGTGGGATGTATGTGATGTATGTGATGTATGTACTATCAAGGTATCTACGTATGGTCAGATATGGGTGTAAATAGCTGTGAGCGGTCACAGAGTAGTACCACTCAAGGTACAACGCAGCACCACTTGACCCCGCGGTGTCAGCCAATCACAGCCAATCAGAGCCTATCAAGCCAAAGTCTCCGTATCAAAGGGCGGAAGGCTGCCTCCCAAGGTTATATTTCCTAAAAAGGTCAAGCGTGGCCTCGCCTCCCACCCATCCCACTCAAACATCCCACTCCCCTCTTCCAATCAACCACACACGTACTGATCCGTACTGAATCCGTACTGTACATCTTAACCCAACGGCGGCAAACTCAGCGCTGTTATTTGGTTGATACATACGCTGTACTCACTGTAACTCAGCTAATTCAAACTCCTTTTAGCGCCCGACAATTCTCGATTTAAGCACTTTTTAGCCACTAGATTCTCCAAATAGTGGTGCAATAGTGGTGCTTCGTGGAGCCTGATACCTGATAATTTGGTTACGATTGTCAACGACGGACCCCATCCCTCGAAGCAGAAAAGCACCCTATCCTCCTAGTCCCCGTCGTCCAGTCTCCATACTGGCATCCTCAACAACGGCGTCCTCTATCGGGTCTAACGACGCGTCTAAACAAATACTCAAGCAACTCTGCTCTCCTGCCACCCTTCTCTTCGACCCACGCTACACTGCGGCGCCAAAACCTTCAGCCCGCCCTCCCTTCCGCACCTTTCCTCCCTCTCCCCGCGGCGAGAGACGTCCTCCTACAAGGCTACCCAGCACCATCAGTGTCCATACTCTCGACTCCGAAGCCCTCACCGCAACCATGGACAAGAGGAACCCCAGCTCCTTCCAGCAGCTGGAGAAGCTAGGAGAGGGAACCTATGCCACGGTATGCGCCTCTACCCCACCTCTAGTCGCCCCGCGATCTTCAGCTAACATGCGCAGGTCTTCAAAGGGCGTAACCGCCAGACCGGCGAGCTCGTTGCCCTCAAGGAGATCCACCTCGATTCGGAAGAAGGCACACCCTCGACAGCCATCCGCGAGATCTCCCTGATGAAGGAGCTGAAGCACCCCAACATCCTCTCCCTCCACGATGTCATCCACACCGAGAGCAAGCTCATGCTCGTCTTCGAGTACATGGACACCGATCTGAAGCGATACATGGACACGACCGGCGACCGCGGAGCCCTAAACCCTGTCACCATCAAGTCCTTCATGCACCAGCTGCTCAAAGGCATCGACTTTTGCCACACAAACCGCGTGCTGCACCGCGACCTGAAGCCGCAAAACCTCCTCATCAACGCCAAGGGCCAGCTCAAGCTCGGCGATTTCGGTCTCGCGCGCGCCTTCGGCATTCCCGTTAACACCTTCTCCAACGAGGTCGTGACGCTGTGGTACCGCGCGCCCGACGTCCTCCTCGGCTCGCGCACCTACAACACCAGCATCGACATCTGGTCGGCCGGCTGCATCATGGCGGAGATGTACACGGGCCGTCCGCTGTTCCCCGGCACCACCAACGAGGACCAGCTGGTCCGTATCTTCCGCATCATGGGCACTCCCTCCGAGCGCTCGTGGCCGGGCATCAGCCAGTTCTCCGAGTACAAGCCGAATCTACAGGTCTTCAACACGCAGGACCTGCGTGCTATCTTGCCGCAGATCGACCCAAGCGGCATTGATTTGCTGCAGCGCATGTTGCAGCTGCGTCCTGAGTTGAGGGTTAGCGCCCATGATGCGCTACAGCACCCGTGGTTCGCGGATCTGAATCAGCCAAGGCAGCCCGCGGGGCAGCCCGCGGGGAGGTATACCCAGGGCCAGAGCGGGTATGAGAATTACTGAGCTACGATGGGGGCTGGTACTATTATGTAAACAGCGACAAAAGCAGGGGAGAGGATACAACAGTGGCCGAGAAGGCACAAACCAGAGATACACCCTGAGAGAGATGAAGAGCGGGACAGACCATACTCAGGGTTCCGACGTAGAAGGTACTGTATCAGAGATGGATGGATAAACGGCCGTGAAGAGGGACTCAATGACGATGACGATACCTCTATTTGCATCTACAGGCGTTGGTGTGCGAGCTTGATCGGGGACTAGGGGTTCTTGGTAGACGTCGGGGATCGGGGTTATGGAGTGGGGTGGGGGGTTTGAGTGATTGCGAAATATAGGAGTTGGCCCATCTACACTTGCTACAAGATTCAAAATGTGAATATGTTTAATGTGCCAAGCAATCACCATTCCTACGTCGTATTAATCACAGTTTGATTCAAAACGAAGACGGAAGATCGAGGTATCATTAACAGCCCTCGCATATCCCCCATATTTTGCCTTCATGCCTGCGGATTCACCTATCTTCCTATAGCGAGATCCAACCCTATCCGGAACGCCATCTACAATCCCACCCCATAACCAACCCACGCAGCCCAGCCGCTCAGTGCTTACTCTTCTTCGCCGGCGGCTCCTCCGCATCGCTCCCCGCCTCACTCCCACTCCCACTACTCTCATGCTCCTCATCATACTCCTCCGCAACATCACTCTCACTATCTGTTCTAAAGTCCTCATCCGCGCTCTCCTCATCCTCCTCCGCACTTCCGCGATCCGCGCGGGCAGCCACAACATCCTCATCGCTGCTCGCGAGGTCCTCGCCACCCAGCGCCGCCGCAAGAATCGACGTATCCTCATCCATCTCGTTCTTGACGCGCAGCCCCTTGACCTTGAAGAACTCCTCGAGCGGCTTCTGCTCCTCGCGGTTGATGTTGCTGAACTGGCTGTCGCCGGCGCCGCCCTTGAGGTGGATGGCGATGTCGAAGGTGCGACTGGCGGAGATGGCGCCGCCGACGCGGGATAGCGTGATCGAGCTGATGGAGTCGTAGGCGATGTAGGTGGCGGGCTTGGGTACGAACATGAAGGCCTTCTCGAGGCAGTAGAGGAAGCCCTCTGCGGCTTTGATGGAGCACTTGATTCCGTATTGTTGGTGGTGGCTGAGGAAGTCTTTGGCGGGCTGGTTGACCTTCTTGCCTGTTAGGCCGCGGAAGACTTGGGTGACGACCTGGTGCAGTGGCTGCTCGTAGTGAGGGGCGAGCTTGTTCTCGTATTTCTCCTTGAGCAGCTCGTCGGTCATGTTCAGGTCGATTGTCACCTCCTCGTCCTTCTTGAACTGCATGACCAGGAAGGGGTAGCGCGTCTGGCCCTGGCGCAGCGGTGGGTCGAGGCCGATGCAGATCATGAAGTGCAGATCGTCGGGCTTGGGGAGGATCATGAACTTCTTGATCGCCTCGTATTGGATCTTGTAGTCGTATGTCTTACCGCGCAGGCGGAAGGATGACTCGTACATGTCGATATCGAACCGGCCTCTGTTGATATCATATTAGTTACCGCCGTCAACGGTAGAGTAGGGATATAACGTACCTAGGCGTCAAGTGCAGCACATCCAAGAATGTCGCATATGTGTCGCCAGCAACCTCTCCAATCTCCGCCTTCTCCATCAGGGTATCGTAGAAGAGGTTCGCCGCATTCTGCTCCTCCTCATCCTCCGCATCGCTCGGCGCATCTCCATCCTCCATTGTCTCCTTCTTAGTCGTGGTGCCAGGGATGTAGAAGCGCATCTCAACTAGCTGATCCTTCCCTGCGCCAGCCTTTTTGCCCTTCCCCTTCGCACCGCCCAAACTTCCGTTTGCGCCCGCCTCGTCGCCACCCACCGGCAACGAGAACTCGACCGCCACCTCGTTCTTCCCAGCCAAATTTGTATTCGAGATCTCCGAGTAAGGTATCTCAAACGCAGGCCTGTTCTGCACGTTGAACGCCAGCTCCGCCTTTCCAAACTCTGCCTTGCCCCAGTTCCATCCCCTTAATGCATGTTCCTTCGTCTCGAGGTTCGTGCTGTACCAGTTCTTGAACACTTTCGTCAGGCGGTCGAAGTCCTATACATAGGTTAGAGGGTGCGCCAATCGTAATGGCTGTAATGCTCACATCTTGCTGGAACCCATCCAGCTGTACAACGCCGGAATTGCGCTGTAGAATCTTCACTTCGAACCCTTTGGATGCTTTGCTCCACTGTGCGCCACCGATGTTTGAGCGATCAAGCGTGAAGGTATCGCCACCGCCCGAAGGCTTCCAGCCAAAGCCATTCTCAGCAAATCTGCATTTGCCCGAGTCTTTCGAGAGGTCAAGATAGATGTTGTCGAAGCTCTCCCTATGATAGCACCACCGTTAGCTAGGCACTTCCTGAATTCACCATGAACTGGGCCGACAATTTCCAAATTGAGCTTGAGGCTGGCAATATGAAGCTTGTCGCAAAAATACGTACATGATGATAAAGTAGCGAGATCTATGTGAGGGAGTTAGGTGGTGGTTGAGTAGTTTGACTTAGAGCTATGTCAAGGATTATGCGGCAAGATTCTGAAGGTCGTCGGATTTCGCGTAAAGTTGACCGCTACCACACGCGACGACGCGACGGAGAGGCAATATAAAAAGGTACCGCCACGTTAAATAGCCTTGTCAGAAATACAATTTCACGAAGGTGATATCAAGGATTTATACGTAAGCGCTACAGATGAATTATTGATTGACGGAATGTCATTTTCACCTATGCATCAGTTCTTCTATCAGAAAGGAGGCACCAACGCCACAGCCTGATCCCCTTATTCCCATATGCAGATAATCAGACGGGCTTTTGAAAGATGGAGCGTTACAAGTTAGTGCTAGTCGTATAATACGCTTCATCCTACCATTGAATTTACTAGTCATTAGATTTTGCGTTCGAATATTTCACTGCAGGTTGGGACATGTCATATAAAGTAGAAACTGTCTTTCATTTATTTGCGCTTTTATCTGCCAGCCTGTCCCGTTTAGAACACGCCAAAGAAGCAAAGCACCACGTTTATTAACTCTCGGGACTGTCGTGAGATGCGTAACACGATAAGTAAAAAGAGTCGATGCATGAAGTGACTATCGCGTAAAACCAACCGTCAACTCCGCAAATCCTTTAGATGTTGTACACATATCTAATCGACCTCCTCCATGGCGCTCTCGACGGGTGCGTCGGTGGAGCCGGCCTCAGTCGCGGCCTCGCCCTCAACCTCTGGCTCCTCGTCAACCTGGAGTCCGAGGGAGACAAGCTTGTGGATGCGGTCGGCGAATCCAGCTGGCTCCTCAATGGTGAAGCCGGAGACGAGCAGGGAGGTCTCGAACAGAAGCTGGGTGATGGACTTGACGGTGCGGTCGTTCTCGCCGTCAGCCTCGATCTTCTTCCTCAACTCCTTAATGATTGGGGACTTGGGGGAGATCTCGAAGGTCTTCTTGGAAGACATGTAAGAGCTCATGGAGGTGTCACGGAGAGCCTGGGCCTTCATGATACGCTCCATGTTGGCGGACCAACCGAACTGGCCAGTGCGGATAGCGCAAGGAGCGCCAACCAGCTTGTAGCTGACAACAACCTTCTCGACCTTGTCGCCGAGGATGTTCTTCAGGGCCTTGGCGGTGCTCTCGAACTCCTTCTCCTCAGCCTCGCGCTCGGCCTTCTCCTCGTCAGTCTCCTCAAGCTCGAAGTCCTTGGTGATATCAACAAGCTTCTTGCCGTCGAACTCCTTGAGCTGAGTCATGGCGTACTCATCAATTGGGTCGACGAGGAAGAGAACCTCGAAGTTCTTGGCCTTAAGGGAGTCCAGGAAGGGCGACTTCTGGACAGCCTTCAAGCTCTCACCAGTGATGTAGTAGATGTTCTTCTGGTGCTCGCCCATGCGGGTGATGTAGTCAGCGAACGAGGTCTGGTCATCCTCACCAGTCTTGGTGCTGTTGTAGCGGAGGAGCTTGGCAAGAGCGCCACGGTTCTGGGCATCCTCGTGAACACCAAGCTTGATGTTCTTGCCGAAAGCAGCGTAGAACTTGTCGAACTGCTCCTTGTCCTCGGCGATCTCCTGGAACAGCTCAAGGGTCTTCTTGACGATGTTCTTCTTGATGACCTTCATGATCTTGTTCTGCTGGAGAGTCTCACGGGACAGGTTGAGAGGGAGATCCTCAGAGTCAACAACACCCTTGACGAAGCTCAACCACTCTGGGATAAGATCGGTGGCGTCATCAGTGATGAAGACACGGCGGACGTACAACTTGATGTTGTTCTTGGTCTTCTTGGTCTCGAAGAGGTCGAATGGTGCCCTCTTTGGGACGAAGAGGATGGCCTTGAACTCAAGTTGACCCTCAACGGAGAAGTGCTTAACAGCAAGGTGGTCCTCCCAGTCGTTGGAGAGGGACTTGTAGAACGCACCGTACTCCTCTGGAGTGATGTCTGCGGGGTTGCGAGTCCAGATTGGCTTTTGCTTGTTGAGCTCCTCCTGCTCGACCGTGGTCTCCTTGACCTTCTTGGTCTTCTTCTCCTTCTTCTCATCCTCCTCGTCATCTACCTCCTCGATCTTTGGCTTCTTGTCATCTCCCTCCTCCTCCTTGGACTCCTCGGCCTCCTCATCTGGAACCTCGGTCTCGGTCTCCTTCTCGACGTGGAGGTAGATTGGGTAAGAGATGAACTCGGAGTGCTTCTTGACAACCTCCTTGATCTTGGCCTCGTTGAGGTAGTCGGTCTGCTCATCCTTAAGGTGCAGGATGATCTTGGTACCGCGGCCGAGCGGCTCGCCCTCGGTGTCTTGGGTGAGGGTGAAGGTTCCACCAGCGGCGGACTCCCAAATGTACTGCTCATCGTCGTTGTTCTTCGAGATGACGGTAACACGGTCTGCAACAAGGTATGCAGAGTAGAAACCAACACCGAATTGACCAATCATGGAAACATCAGCGCCGGCGGTCAAAGCCTCCATAAACTGCTTGGTGCCTGAACGGGCGATCGTACCCAAGTTGTTGACGAGATCCTAAGAACATGATTAGCAAGTGGCAAATATGATTTATGCATGCAGTACTTACAGCCTTGGTCATACCAATACCGCTATCTTGGATGGTAAGAGTCTTGTTGACCTTGTCGGGGATGATATCGATTCTCAGGTCCTTGCCGCTGTCAAGCTTGCTTGGGTCTGCGAGCGACTCATATCTGATCTTGTCCAAGGCATCGGAGCCGTTGGAGATAAGCTCTCTCAGGAAGATCTCCTTGTTAGAGTAGACAGTGTTGATAATGAGGCCCAAAAGCTGGGAGATCTCAGCCTGGAACTCGAAAGTTTCGGCAACCATATTTGTGGATTATTTATGATAGTTCTAGAAGCGCAGAGGTTAGAAATGATGCCCCGTGTAGATATGTTCACAGTGAAGGCGAAGTGTTTGCAAAGATCTTTCTGATCATACCATCGCCTCAAGATCAAAATCTTTTGAGGACGATGAGGCTGAAAGGAGCTTCTTCCCCAAAACAAACACAACGATGGGTTGAAGTGAGTGAGTAGACTTACTTGTAGGTTTATAGTGAAAGACCGTGCTAATTGAAGAGCAGGTTCGTGGGCAGGTTTAATGGGTATCAATGGTTTGAGAGAGAAAGTGCGTGAAGTTGTGGAGGTGAGGCGGAGGACTAATTAATAGTTTGGAATTTGCCTGCTTTCATCCACAGAACCGCCCAGAAACAGAAGCGACTGGTAGCGCGAAAGTCGCAGAAACCCGTAGAAATTTAGGCAAGGCTGGCAGCCTGGTCACACCGTTGCATAGCAACCATACAACAAAGAAACCCTTCAATCTAAATTTATCCCAATTTCAGGAGCTATAATTATAAAGGAATCATTTATATTATCAAGTTCCGTAATATAACAAGTTTTATCTGCCATTAGGTCCTGTTCTCCCTGTCTCCAAGGGCGCGGGCGGTGTCGTTCTATTTTGAGGGGTCATTTGTTGCTGCAGTCAAGAGCTATGGTCCGACTCATGTATGCACGCCCCGTTTACGGTTGGCTAGTCAGGTCGAAAAGTCTCATCCGAGGAGCCTCACCGCTTCAAGTATTCTTCTCATAGGCAACATAAAATTACTCTTCTATTATTTCCAATATTTAAACAATAATATACATCTATTTACCTCGCAGACGGTGCTCCTGGGGCCATTTAACCCATCATTGCTTCTCTAGCTCTTCATTTTCCTCCGTGTCTATCACATCTATAACCTTCCCAACTTCTCTGTAGGCTCGATCAAGATATGACAGGCCCCTATCCTCCAATGCGGCCGCATCCTTGGTTGGTGGCGGCTCAATAATACTCTCCACATCCGCCAGAACCAACATGTGGTCACCAACCTCAATCAAGCCTGCACCCTCTCCTTCGTCTCTTAGCTTGCATCTCAGTACCTTCGTGACGCCCGGCGATGACAGTAATGGCAGAGGATATTTGCTCCCAACATTCCACACAGCAAACTGCTGGTTCGCGAATACATCCGTTGAATTCCCCTTTGTAAAACCGTGGGCCACATTTGCCCCAGATTCCGTAGCAGACAGGATGTGTATGAGGAACTGGCGAGACTGGCGTATTGCATCTAGTGTCCGAGACGGCCTGCGTATATTGAATGATACAATCGGCGTGGGTGTGAGAGTCACAGTCGTGAAAGAGGATACCGTCATCCCTCTGAAATTTGAGGTCGAGGAGGAGGCTGGACCACCGGTGCTGGTTGTAGCTACAACTGCAGCATGGGGCATCTTGCGCATAAGTTGTCGCAGGTGGGTTGACAGAGGAGGTTCATCGTCTGGGCGGGCGCTCTTCACATGTTGTCTTCTGCTTGAGCAGGTAAAACCACGCGATTGAACTACGCGCTGGGAGGAGGCGGTTGCTTGCGAAAAGCCAGTGCATAGGCTGTGAGTTCTTGCTGCATGGCCATATTAGTAATTAAGCTTTAGATTTAAATATCTGGACTAGAATAAGCCAGGACGGAGAGAGACATACCAGAGCTATTGGCCACTGACCACTCATAAAATAAGGAATAGAACCCCTTCACTGTACCGGGCCTCGCGCTCATCTTTGAGGCACTGGAAAACATTCCGTTCGATCCGGAGGAGCAGCAACAATCGCTGCGGCAGCAATTGTCAAATTGCTAGTGCCGAGCTGTCAAAAGGGTTGCGGTCGGCAAGGCTGTCATTGAAGTTTCCAAGAAACATTTCGCGCTCCAAGCTCCTCTCGGCAACCGTAGCGACAAAATAATTATATCGACCATGGACACCACCAGGAGTACAAACCACCGACGACCAAGCCAACGATCCACGGAATTCCAACACAATGGCTTCCCTCCCATCTCACGCCTTACGGCGTGCATCCGTCTCTCCCATTTCCTCAACATGCGCCAGCAACCAAGTCCGCCACGCCTCTCTGCTGAAGCGCCCGCACCGCCCCTACACCTTCACTCAACTCGTCACCCTCTCCGACGGCTCGACATACACGCAGCGCACCACGTCGCCAGCGCCGATATTCAAGGCTACTAAGGATACGCGGAACCACCCGTTATGGCAGCCCAGCATGGCGAGTCTGCGGAACGTGGAGGAGGATGAGGCTGGACGCCTGCGGGCCTTCCGAGAGCGCTTCGGGCGCGGATGGGATGTTGAGGGTGCCGAGGAGAGCGCGGAGGGAGAGGAGGAGCAGGAGGATAGTATGATGGATCTGATTAGTGGGTTTAAGGGGGTGCGGGTTACGACGGATCAGATGAAGGGACATACTGCGAAGGGGAACAAGTACTAAGGGGATATCCATATACCGGGCGGTTACTTCGGGCTACCTATGTGTCGGAGCAGTGTATGATCATTGGGAGAGATAGGACTACGGCTGGGGGAGACATGTACAAATTCAAGAGTCGGAGACAGAAGAGGGTGGCATTTCAAGGCGTTGGGATGTGGTATTATCTTTGTACACTATACATTTTGGGGACTGGAGAATGATGAAGCTCGCAAGATTGTTTCAACCTTGTTATAGCAGAAATGGATGCTAGTACCCGCTTGCAAATTATTCTTCGTCGTCATGAGCCGTTCCTGATACCGAGTCATTCTGAGTTTCCCCTGAAAGCCGGTGACTTGATTGTTCCGACTCGGAGCGTAAAGGAACTACTGGCGGTTTGTAGTATGGCTGTTCACCGTCTTCGGCATCCAATTGCACCAAGAATGTTTCCCAGAGCTCGATGAGCTAAAGTACATGTCAGCAAACTATTTCAGTCACCAAGGGGGGGTCAATATACCTCTTTCTGCGCCTCGACAGCGCTCTCCAGGAATGTCTCCACACCACTCTTGAAATCCTCCACTTTCTCCCGCTCGAATCTCTCCAGCTCAGATCTTAAGAGTCTTCCCATGTCCTCAAATAGCAAGCGTGCCTGGTGCACCTTTCTCTCTCCATCTGCAACATCCGCATTCAACTGGACTAAACGGTCTTGTTGAGTCTTGCCTTGGCGCAGAAGCTTGTCTTGTGTCGCCTTGCGCTTCTGCATTTCCATGTCTGCAGATTGCCATGAATGAAATGCTTTTTGCCTTTGCTCAAACGCCATCTTGATACTCCCAATCAAGCGAATGTATTCATCAATGGTGATTCCCAGAGTCAACACATCGTGTTGTGCCTGTCGTTCATAGAGTTCTTTGATGCGGATCTGGAGGGCGGATAATCCAGCTAATGGACCCGATAGAGTAGGGGACAGCTCAACGGCGGAAAGTGCTTGCAGCGATCCAGAGAAATCTCCTGCTGCTTCAGCCAATCCCTTTCGCTGGCCTACCACGGTGTCCATTGACTTCAAGAGAGCCTTCAGTTGGTTTTCAAGGGCATCTAGATAGACCTTTCTATCATGGAACCACTTCTCTTGTTAGCATGTTCCATGCCATTGAATCAGTATTACAACTTACGTCGTCTTGTTCCACAAACTTGCTTCCACTGCCCACCGACAGACCTAGTCCAGCAAACATTCCCTTGCTCTCTCCCAACACCGGTTCCTTACGCTCCTTGTGCTTAACATCCATACTGAATGCCTCGCTCTCCAGGAAAATCTTCAGATCACCATCGTGCTGTAGCGTTGGATGGGCCGCGGTCTTGTTAAGCATTTTCTCCAATGCCATGCGCCTCGATTCCACAAAATTGCTATCAAACCTTCCCACAGCTTGCTTCTCAGGTGGCGGAGGAACAACTACTCCGGGGTTATTCGTATGGAGTGTATTGTAAAGCCATAAAAAGTCCTTATATCTACGGGTCACCGAGAATTCGGGTTGCCTGTAGCCTATCGAAGTAGTCTATCGTTGTTAGTTCCTTTCATTCCGACCAATGAATAATCACAGCGAGGTCCTACCTTAGTCCGAACTTGGTATACAATATGAGAGCTTGTGAGGTCTCCAACTTTGTGCGGGTCGCCGACCAATATATCGAATGTCGGCTTTGCTGCCTGCTCAATGCTCACACTTGGCTGGACATCGCGACGCGCAGATCCGGGCTGGGCGGGTTGAACTGGAGGTGGTATCCTAGCCTTTCCAGAAGATTGCGCCTCGTCGTCGTAGTTAGGATCCATGACATCTCGAACCCTCTGTGCAGTATCTGCCTGCCTCGTGTTGATGGTAACTGTCTGCTCTTTCATAGGGGGTGCTGGAGGCTGCTCCGAAGGAGACGTAGCCTGTACTCCGTTATCACCCAGTGGTCCTAATGGTCCCAAAGGCCCCAATGAGTCGTCAAGGGGTTCGAGTCGAGTGGTTTGCGCAGCAACGCGTCGGATGGGGCCTCTTGATCGGCCGCCTGGTGACTTCACGTTTGAGGTTGCGGATGATTCGGATAATTGCGCAGCCGCAGTCTTCGATTGAGCATCTACAAATCCATAAGCATGTCGCGACCATGTTTTGGTAGGAAAGAGAGCGTACCTGATTGCCCCGCGTTGAATGAATCGTCTTCGGCAGTCTTGGGCTTATTGGCACCTGCCTGGGATCGGGTTGGGACATCTGTGGTGAATTAGAGATCATTGCAGCTTGACATTCTCTAGAAGACATACCGCCCCATGGCGAGGATCCCCCGTCTTCGAGATCCATTGTGTTGAGTTGGTTGAAGAAGTGGAAGGATGCAGTTGAACTCTCAGGTGTGGAGCTTGGCTCCTCCGGCAGGGTCGCATACGTATGTGAGGCAATGTCCGTTGCCAAGATAAGCGTCACCCATCGAGGTACCTCTCTGAAAGCCAAATCCAGACAACAACTACAACAAAAGCACAGAAATAAGCTACAACCAATGCAGTGGATTTATTTTTTCTGTGATTTTCATTTACATCCAAAATTATAGAGGCCTTATTTGCATAGTTTTATGTTACAGAGTAACTCTCAATATAATATTGATTTATTCATTTATATTCACCTGTGAATATTATTACCCCTCAATATATTTGAACATTTATGCTATAAATCGAGCCCTTCCTTTAAACTGAGCTGCCCTTCCTATACTATCCCCATCCCCTTGACGCCATACAAGAACATATAGGTGTCCCTTGCCTCTTGCTGTACTCTTACGAGCTAGCTACCATGACGAGAACAGCAATTAAACCTCGATGCCAAGGTATCTGCTTGCACGAGACTGATTTCGTGGCGTGTAAAAGGTGTTATTTGTATCCAGACAATAAATTATATGGTATCCTTTCCATAATCATGAAATGTCCATAACATCGCCGCTGGATTCCCCACGGCCCTCCGTTCCCCTTCCATCCTGATCGGGCAGATTGCCACCAGATTTTTTGGCCTCTAATCCGTCCAAAAAACTCCGTGCCCTCTCCCAAAGCTCTGCCTCCATGTCCCTGCCGACCTTGTTGCTCCGAGTGTTGAGCCATCCAACATCTATCGCGCCATTCTTGGTTTCCGGTGCTTGCTTTCCCTTATCGCCTTCCTCTTCAGTCTCAGGTTCCGCTTTTATTACACCGGCATCATCAAGCCCCTTGATTTGGCGCTTGAGGCGAACATCGACAGAATGTAGATATTTGAGATATGTGTCTGTTGCGGCCGTAAATGCTTCCCGGCGACCGGCAGATGTTGTTTCAGATGGTGAATTGATGGAAGTTAGAGTCTTGACTGCCAGGCCGGCAGATTCAAGAAGTTTTGTAATGCTCTAGAGCGCCATTAGAATTATTTTTCAACTGCCGAAAGACATCAGGGTAGGCTAACTTGGTCAATTTCATTGAGTTGTTGGATGCGCTCTGCCTTCGTGAGGTGTTTGGAAGAGGCTGATTGTTTGTCAAGCTCGGAAGACATTGTAAGTTTGTATGCTTTATTGAGAACTTCAATGATTTGCGATTTATTGTAAAGGTTGAATTTGAGGAAACTGAAAGGTTCCTTTGAGCTGTTTGTTTGTTGCTGGTTGTAGCTTCTCCACGTTTAAGAAATGAGGCTCGGCGGGTAGGTGCAGTAGCGCCATGTTTTCAAGGCGAAACTGGCGATTATGGGCAAGTCATCTGAAGACAAGTTCTTGACATACTGCCATCGTTGTTCATTTAGCTTTCATCAACGTCTATAATCTGAATATTTTTGGGGGGTATGATGGGACATGCGACGCCCTCAACATAATCGCCCCATCGAGGAAGATACAGCGACGCGCCGCAAGTAATTAGCCACCGATATGTCAAACCATCCATCGCAAACCCCCGGCTCTGGGCCACCCAGTGGCAGTATGGGGATGCCACCAGGACAGCAACAGCCGCCTGGCCCTCCGCCTGTACAAAACATGTCCCAGCAAAACTTGAATCAAATTGTGAGTTCACACTTCTTTCTTCCCATGCCACCTTAGCCAGAGCACCGGAAACTTCCTAAGAAGACGTATTGCATTATTGGAGGGCATCAAGCGATTAGCCTGAACTGGTCTATTGTGTTTTTTTTAACAGAATTGCTATTGATGGCTATACGCACGTGATACTCCCTTTGTTCTGCGTCTCTCCATGAGGATAGCTTACGGATGGTTGGGGCTGCATAATGGGCCATGAGGCCCCATGAAGCCGCATAAGTGACCATGAGTGTTGGTTATATGCCTCTCTATCTGCCAAAGTGGCAACCTAATTACTTTCTACGGATTTGCAAGAAACAAGGAGTAGAAGTCTTGAGTGGGAATCAATGGCAACCGCATCGATGCCAAGTGGCGAACCTACTGGTGGAGACGTATGTGTAATATCTTCATTTGTATTTCATTCTGGGGACACAGTCATTGAGGAGCATGCTTGCAATATAGTAGATGTCACCTGCAAGGCGCAAAACCTACACTGTTTCCAGCTGAAGCATTGATTCCTCTTGTCTATTCTCAAGCACATATATGTTGTCTAGTTAAAGCCACCAAAGGGGAATAATGGGGTAGCTCTGGGCGAGCGAATTTATAGACCTATAGTCTTTATATTCTGCTTCGTTAGTGGCGTCAAACCTCACCTTCAAAGTGAAGTTAGATCATTCGCTGGGGGGAATATCCAGAAAGAGCGAATAACAAAAGTTTACGCTGCTGAATCAACATATACGCGACCCCCAAAGGTTTGGGCGACGCGACAAGCGCTACTACTACATTGCCCTTCTCTCAAGACATGCGCGCTGCTACACCACCCTTCTTAAGTCACGAGCTACCGCTATACCATCTTTCTTTCAATATAAACGCTACTGCACATCACACTTCTATCAGCGTCGTTCCTATATTTCTACAAACTCTACAATCATGGGCTTTGGAAAAGGAAAAAGGAAGGCTGCTCCAAGTGGCGCGGCCCCCACTGTCAGACTTCACGTTGGCAACCTTTCGTATGCCGGACGAGCTCCATCCAACGTTCCATCAAAGCCAGTGGCGGCTTCCTCCAATACTAATGGCCAACCATCGGCAAAACCGAAGAACTCTGTAGCTGATGTGCACCCCTCGCAGGTAATTGAGTACCTAATGAAAAAGGGCTATTTGAGGACGGAACAGGTTCTTAGACAAGAATCAGCCCAAGTTGACAAGGATGGCCGCCCCATTTTTGGCCGAGACGAGTATGGGAACGAAAAATACATACGAGGGTTTGAATTGTTGAGCTCATGGATTGATTCAAATCTGGACATATACAAGGTTGGTCAGTCGTAGTGTGTTACAGGGCGGGTCTGACATCCTTAGTTCGAACTCAATCGACTCCTGTGGCCCGTTTATGTCTATTCATTTATTGAACTTATTACCGACATGTTCACTGAAGACGCAAAGAAGTTTCTTCAACAATTCCGGCAGCGATTTGAAAAGAATCACGCAGACGAACTCCGCATTTTTGAAACGATCTCGCTCAAATCTCACGTCTTCGAAAACCCAGTGGCGAAGCTTTACAGAGAGAACAAATATCGGATCCCACTGAATGCCCACGTGAACTTCAACCTGATCAGCTTCTTGGAGGGGCAAGGCAAGAAGGGCGGAAGCATTGTTCTTAACATCCTACAGACATACTGCCAAGTGGTCGAAACGTCTCGTGGGCCAATTGATCAATATAGCTTTGAGGCTATTGTCAACCGTGCTCGTGGAGTCGGGGTGGATGAGGTTGTGGATCTTCAAGAAGGCATCCCAGGAGGGTTTACTGGGGTCAGTAACCAAGATCTCGCGAACAACGATGCCCCTATCCGGCTGGGCCCACTTCAGACCGAGACAGAGCTGTCGGAGGATGTGCGAGCTGAGCTTCTCGAGGCCGATACAAAGAATCCTCCTGCACCGGGCCAGCAATCGTTGGTAGAAGCCTATGAGCAGAAGATCAAGCGGGAAGAAAGCGTCGATGCCATACCTCGGAATGAAATTCCCCTTCCGCCGTCAAAGGCTCGTGACGTGGTCATGGAAGTGCAAAAGATGAAAGAAAGCAGGGACCGCTTCAAGATTGAGGGGCGTACAGGGGGAGTTGGCCCGGCTGTTTCTGTCTGCATGTTCACTTTCCACAACACACTCGATACGTAAGTTTCATCTCAAGAAGAAATAGATACATTGACTGACTTATTCTAGCATAACTTGCATGGAGTTTTCGGATGACAACAATCTTGTAGCTATTGGCACAGAGGAATCGTACATTCGAGTTTGGAATATGCATGGAGAAGCACTGAAGTCGACACTATCAGGAGGACCAAGCGACGCTCCACCTTCGAATTCTCGTCGTCTCATTGGCCATTCCGCCTCTGTATACAGCGTCTCCTTCTCTCCTTCTATTGCTGGCCCTGAGGGTCCATCTAGCGCAGTGCCTTCCACTGGGTCTAACCTTCTTCTCTCATGTTCATCGGACAAGACCATCAGGCTTTGGTCTCTGGACGCTTGGACATGTCTCGTTGTTTACAAAGGTCACGAAGGCCCAGTCTGGAATGTCCGTTGGGGACCATTTGGACATTACTTTGTGAGCTGCGGTTGGGACAAGACTGTTCGAGTCTGGACTCAAGACCATATCTCGTATGTCCGCATGATGGTCGGCCATGACTCCAGCGTCAATCAAATTGCTTGGCACCCGAATAACGCATACGTCTTCTCTGCCTCGGACCAAGTCGACAAGACGGTCCGCATGTGGTCTGTAACCACCGGCCAATGTGTCCGCGTATTCAACGGACACACCGACTTCATATCCGCGCTCGAGTGCTCTCCAAGCGGGAAGATCCTTGCATCTGCTGATGGAGGTGGCTCTATCATTCTCTGGGACCTGGCCAAGGGCACGCAAATCAAGCGCTGCCGTGGCCACGGCAAGGGCGGTATTTGGTCGCTGTCCTTTAGTGCGGAGAGCACCGTCCTTACCTCCGGTGGTGCCGATGGCACAGTTCGAATTTGGGATGTCGAAGTCCCGTCTGATCCATACAAGGGTATCGACGGTGACGTTATCGGGTCAAGCAACCAGCCAGATGCCACTCGCATTGCTGCTAATGGGACTGCTGGTACGCAAAGTGTGGCTCCCGCAGGTGGAAGCAGTGGACCTTTGACGGGTGTTACGACGGGCAAGAAGAAGGGGAAGGATATGGTTATCACGCCAGACCAGATCAGCGCGTTCCCGACGAAGAAAAGCCCTGTCTACAAGGTCAAGTTTACGAGGATGAATCTCGCTGTTGCTGGAGGGTGTTACTTGCCTTAGATGAGAAGTTCGCGTTAGTGGTGGAAATAATTCGGAGTTGGGATGTGATATTTAGCTGGAGGTAGCAGGCAGCAGGCATCAAAATGATCGTTTTGCATTGAATTCCTTTCAGGCCGTACCAGACTCTGGGGCCGTTCAATGCTAGAAACTCCGTCAAAGTCGGAAAGAATGATATCTCTTTAAGTAATTATTATTGTCGTCGTCCGAACAATGCATCGTGAACGACTGGCTAGTGTTTAAGTACACAATTATTTGAACAATCTTCTGACCCAGCAGATTTATACTAATATAACTTGCAACCCTGGTGCATTTGGAGCACAGGGCGCCTTCTCGGAATCTATGCCTCGAGTGGTAAACTCAGACCCCTCCTCTTTCACCATCTTTGCCTTGGCATTGTTGTATCATAATTATAATACCTCCCTGTAAATTCAAACTCATGTCTAAGAAATTATACGCATGGGTATCCATATTTAATACCTTTTCATGATTACAGCGTCGAGATTGGTCATAAACTTTACTCAGCCTTTACATCATCTAAGCCATTGGTTAGTAAATGTAGACCTATAGATAAATTTCTCTTGGTTTATCATGCGTACTTTCAGACTTTGCAGATCCAGCTGCGATGGCCAGGCCTTCGAGAATCTCACTTCCCATAATATACGATATGTAAGCCGGAAGGACGAGCCAGGCGCCACTACTTGGTGTTAATAATATCCATGAAAGGTGGATCAATTGGGTCTGCTCACTTGGGAATGATCCATAGCAGGATCAAGTCGGGCAAGGTGTTGTGGCCGATGTTCCCAAAGCCAGAGTAATACTCATTAAGCCCTGGTATTATGTTAGGTCTTGCAAATTAAGCATAGGATGGGGCGCTTACAATATAGCATCGTCTTGGCCACTGTAAGGATTGCCGAGCTATAAGCCACAAGGGCCGCATACGCCGCCTTATCTCCAGTCAAGCTCCTCTGCTGCCCCAGCCATCCTGCATTCTTAGGCGCACCGCGCCCATGCGCCACCGACTGCTTTCCAAACTTCAAGATGAGTCCAAGGTAGGTGACATACCCAACAGTCTCGATAAGATTCATGACAGTCTGCGCAGCAGTAAAGCCGTTCTTCTCGTTATACGCCTTCCAGCCATAAATATAGTCTGTTCTGCCATAGAGCTCGTATGGTACCCAAAGCGGCCAGTGGTATTTCCCGCCTGGCATCGAGTGCGGGCGAAGGAGGACATAACCAGCGTCCCAAAGGACGAGCGGAAGAGAAACTGCGAGCCAGACCAAGACGAGATTCGATGGGGTGTGAGCCCATGCAGCTTTGGCTTTGCGCGTCGCACGCGGCGAGGCCTTCGTTGGGCTAAGATCAGGCTCAGGGAAGTCCTTGGGGTGTTTGCGCGTGGAGACCATGATTAGTTAGTTATTGGCGTTGTTATAATTATCATAAGACTATAGCAGTGTCGTTATACCGATAATGGTCATTAAGTCGTATTGAGATGAGAAGTAAACAAGAGACGGAGGAATTGTGCGGGGGATGTGGCATTTACCCTCAAACACGCTCCAGTCGCATCTCTCAGATGCCCATCCAGTGGTCGTGTGAAGGCTGCTAACCCCTGCACCGTACCGCACATCAGTCCACAACTACCGCACACTTCCCCAGCGAGTTCCCCGGTCGGCCTCGGCAAAAGAGTAGCTCCGTGCGGCAAGCACAGACAGGTCCCAAGGTACAACGTCATCGTCGCCGCTGAAGACACCAATTTCAAGATTGAATACTGCCTTGCGCTCTCCACTGTGGCAATCTGTCCTTCAGCGCATACGATCTCCAGAACATCTATGGAAGCAAGCAGCCTCGTCTTTTTTATTTAAGCTATTTTATATATGTTATAACCCTCGCAATGGCTGATGCAACACCTCGGCGGTCAACTCGCCTTCAAGGCAAATCTACACTTTCACGCTCAACATCCAGCACAAGTGACAACTCCACAGCAGCCTCCACGCCGCCGGGCTCGAGCTCATCAGACACTCCAATGCCACCAACAAGCACAGCAACTGAGTCCTACCCAATGACAAGCCCCAAAGACTCGCCATACCTTCCCACATATGCAGAGTCCATCCTGCTCCTCGTGTACCCGACAACCCTCATCCTCGGCTCTATATTTGGCCTCGTTGACCCCGCCACCCGTGCCTCTCCTTACATGGAGACGCACCAATCCCACGATCCGGCCCTCGCGCCCTCATACTTTGCGAAGAAGAGCAATCTCGTCAACGTCCTCTTCGTTAAGAGGGGGTGGTTCTGGGTGACCATGTCATACTTCCTATTCCTCTTCACAAACTCCGCAATAGGGGCGCGGGGAAGCGACGCGCTGTTGAGGAAGAGGATACAAGGGACTCTGAGGTGGGGCATAGTGACGGTTTGGTGGATATTCGTGACGCAGTGGTTTTTCGGTCCGGCGATAATCGATAGAGGGTTTTTGCTCACGGGTGGCGCGTGTGAATTGAAGGACAGCATCGGTAGGGGCGATACGAAGGCAGGTTTGGTTGAAGTATTCGTCACTTCCATGGCCTGTAAGGCAGGTGGCGGTACATGGAGCGGTGGTCATGATATAAGCGGACATGTATTCTTGCTGGTTTTGGGGAGCATGTTCTTGTTCCAAGAGGTTTTGCATGTGGTTTTAAGAGCTGCGAATGGTAGGGAGGAGCGGGTAGTGCTCCTTCAAAACGGAGAAATCAAGGGCGCTGACAGTGAATCTGGGGCTGAGAGAGCGGATACGCAGAATGTCATTACTGCGAGCCCGTGGGATTTCGGAGTGAAGATTGCGCTGGGAGTTGGCGCACTGAGCATATGGATGCTGCTGATGACAGCAGCATACTTCCACACGTGGTTTGAAAAGGCACGTATAATCATATCTCTCCGAAACAACATGCTAACTCTCCACAGCTTACCGGGCTTCTAGTCGCCTTCTCCGGCGTCTTTGTAGTATACTTCCTCCCACGATTTGTACCATCATGGCGAGCCATCATAGGCATGCCAGGCATATAGTTTATGTATATGATTTAAGTTCAATTCGCTGAAAACATGTGTATATGAACAATGGTTCCTGTCCGCCAACCCTTCCTTCAAACATCGGCGCTGTTGAGATCCACCCACATTACCGTCGCACTTCGTCCATCGAGGAACAACTGTGCCCCACCTTGACATCGCAAGCACGTAAACTGTAACAGACTGATCAACACGCACAAGCGTCTTTCGTCGCCCCATCCCTCGGCCCCGCCAAATTCACCCTCGACTCCTCCGTCCGTGCCGCAGCGGCTGATGCACCCGGCCCTCTCGCACCCTTCAAGCTCGTCTCCGGAATCGCGTTTGCAATAGCTGTGAAAACCTCTGTGACATTCGTGCCCAGCTTCGCACTAGTCTCAAAGAAGAGCAGGCCCTCCTCATCGGCATAACTCCTGGCCTCTGCTGTGCTTATCTTCCTCGAATCACCATCGTTGTCATCTTCCTCTTCGCCGTCATCGTTGCGGCTCTCCTCGCTGGCTTCGTTTGTTAAGTCCAGCTTGTTGCCAACGAGGGCGATAACGATCCCCGGCGACGCCTGCCGTTGAAGCTCTGCGACCCAGTGCTTAGCTTTGATGAGAGAAGTTGGCTTAGTGAGGTCGTAGACGACGAGCGCCGATTGTGCGTTGCGGTAGTACATCGGTGCGAGGGAAGCGAATCGTTCTTGTCCTGCCGTATCCCATATCTCGAATTTGATAGTGCGGCTAGGGAGGTTGCATTTTTGGGTTAAGAAAGCGGCTGCCAGTTGTCAGTTTTGGGACTTCGATGCTGCATATAGAGGCTACGAACCGCCGATGGTTGGCTCCTTGTTTTCTTGAAAGTCATTATTAACGAACCGGAGGACGAGGGACGACTGGGACTTGTTAGCGAGACTGCACACTGGGTGGTTCTGGACTGTCTATACCTTTCCAACCGCAGCTTCGCCCAGGAGAACGAGCTTGACGCTGCTGCTGGGCTTCGGTGTTCCACTCGTGCTATCGGTCATCGTAAGTTTCGCTGTGGCGTCAGGCGGATATTGGAGTTTTAAATCGATCAGTTGTGCCAGATAGGCTGCTGGCTGTTCACGGCGACTGGTGGTTTTTGTAGCTGTTTACGACGTCGTCAGAGTATAAGTTAGGTAGAAGTTTCTTGAATCCGGTGCCTAAGATGTTGGAATCCTCATGTTCCTGCCTGTGGACCTTGACGGCTTCGTATGACGAAAGGCCCTGCATACGGCTTAGCGTAATCGCGGAGAAACATCGTTCCTGCCTCCGAAATATTTTCTGTATCGCGGACCCCGATTATGAGAAAACTGAGCAGGGACTTCTTTTAAAGTCCATACGCACTGATTCACCACCGTCACAATGGGCAAACGAAAGGCAGAATCCGAGGTCGCATCCGTCAAGGATACGGTTGCAAAGAAGATTAAGCAAGCAGTTGCCGACCAACCGAAAGTTGAAGCAAAACAGAATCTTCTGGATAGCGATTCAAGCGGGGATGAGGAATCCGACTCTGGCGGCGTTCCTCTAGAAGCCGAGTTCACTGTCAATAAAGAGTATGCGAGGCGCTTCGAATACAATAAAAAGAGAGAAGAACTAGCAAAGCGTGAGTGTCTGCCCCAATGATTATTGTGTCCGCCCGCCTAACGTAAACAGTTGAGGAAAAATACCAGAAAGACAAGGCCAAGCCAGCCAAGGGCCAGTACGGAGACAAATACGATGAGGAGGAGGACAGTTCATCCGATGAGGATGAGGATGACGAAGGCTTCCTTGCCACCGAAGATTTGGACGCCGAAATCTCAGCCACACTTCAAGCTATTCGCAACAAGGACCCCAGAGTTTACGATGAGAAGGTTACATTCTATGCGCCAATCGACGAGACTGTACAGGATGGACCGACTGAGAAGGCTGAGAAGCCAGTATACCTAAGAGATTACCATCGCGAGAATCTGTTGAAGCAGGCGGCCACTGGCGGTGCTGGTGATGTGGAGATGGATGATGCGCCACTGCCTACATTCAACCAAGAGCAAGCGATGCTTAAGAAGTCTATCGTAAAGGCGATGCACGAAGCTGGGTCAGATGAGGATGAGGACGAGGATGAAGACTTTTTGGTCCCAAAAGCGAAGCCAGAAAAGGCCGTAAAGTCAGAAGTACACGAGTCTCGCCGACACAAGATTAATGTAAACACTGCGAGTGCCGACAAAGACCCAGAGACCTTCCTCTCGAATTTTATGGCTGCTAGAGCATGGGTTCCTGGAGAGGGGACAAAATGGCAGCCCTTGGAGTCGGATGATGAGGAGGACGATCAGCGCGCCGACAAGTTTGAGACAGCTTTCAATCTAAGGTTCGAGGATCCGAAGGCTAGCAACGAGGTTCTGAAGTCCTTTGCCCGTGACATCATCGCGGAGAAGTCGGTGAGGAGGGAAGAACCCAAGGCCAGGAAGAGAGCGAGAGACCTGGAGCGCGAGAAACGAGACGCAGAGAAGTTGAGGCGTGAGGACGAGAAGGCACGCCTGAGGAAGCTGCAGATCGACCAGATGGAGGAGAAGCTGGCCAAAATCAAGAAGGCAGCTGGTGTTAGCGGCAAGACTCTCAAGAGCGAAGAGTGGACAAAGTTCTTGGGCGAGGGCTTTGACGATGCTACTTGGGAAGCGGAGATGAACAAGAAATTCGGAGAAGATTACTACGCTGAAGGAGAGGCTGTGTCAGATGATGACAGTGAGAATGGCGAATCCGGCGCTTCAAAGAAGAAGAAGGTTAAGAAGCCCAAATGGGACGATGACATTGACATCAATGATATCATCCCTGACTTCGTGGATGACGAAGAGGCCATCGAAGGGGAAGGATTTAAGTTATCTGACGGCGAAGACGAGGACAACGATGATGAAGATGACGAAAGCAAGCCATCGAAGAAGGGCAAGACAAGCAAAGATCGCAAGGCAGACCTACAGGCAAAGAAAAAGGCCGGCCGCATCGAGCGCAAGAAGATTGAAGAGCTTGTCGACGCCAAGCTTGACATTGATCATGCAATCCTCCCCACGAAGTCAAAGGCAGCATCAACCTTCCGTTACCGCGAAACTTCACCCACTTCTTTCGGTCTCACAGCGCGAGACATTCTCATGGCGCCAGACAACTCGCTTAACCAGTTCGTCGGCTTGAAGAGAATGGCTACGTTCAGAGATGCGGAGAAGAAGAGGAAGGATAAGAAGAGGCTCGGCAAGAAGGCTAGACTACGTGAGTGGCGTAAGGAGACATTCGGCAACGAGGATGGTCCAGAGATCATTATTGCGCCTGAAGCTGCTGAGGCCAAGGACATTGGTGACGATGTAGATATTATTGAGGGCAAGAAAAAGAAGAGGAGATCGCGGAAGAGCAAGGCTGCGGATGAGGAGATTTAGTTTGATATGAGTATGAGTATGAGTATATGAATAAATTCAAGCTCGTCTTAATGTACAATTGCGCTTGTTTATAGGATGTGAATGCCATTTCCAGTCCCGAGCCCATTCTTATGCGGAGGTTCTACTTGGATCAGATATCATTAAGATTAACCCCACGTCAGCAACGAGCAAGCTCGCTCATTGATCATTGGCGTTTATTTATGCTCAGGCTATCGACGCGGGTCATCCCAGGTCGTGGTCTTCGTGTTATGATCTATGAAATATAGCGGTCCTCCTCCCCTCTTCCGCTTTGCTTCCCAGCCTGATGGTAGAGGTTCCCCCTCCGGTATTTCCCTCACGCCCTCCTCTATGTAAGTCTGACTTAGTGGATGGTGCCAGTTTGTAGTGTGCGTATTGTGATCTATATAATAGACTCTTCCGTCGGGCGTGATGGCTCGCTCCCATCCTCGAGGGAGATTGTGTTCTGGTCCTGTAGAGGACCCACTTGAATTTGGGTTGGGCGGCCCGTCGTTGTTCTGGATCGTTTTCATGACAGCCATGGCTGTGGGGAATCGAAAATGGAGCCCAGGTCCGTTTACTTCAAGGAAACTAATCGTTTGTCAGTTTTCAAATTCTGCACACAGAAGCTCTTGGGTTAAAACATTTGCGCATCCGCGACAGTACTGCACGTACATGATATTCTCGTTGCTTAGACTTGCCAAGGTTGCATAACACACACTGATGATTGGACTTGAAGAGGCTATTTATGGGCTAAGTGGCATTGCTTATAACAAATGTCGGATTGTAGAGATCTAAGGCGGGGTATGATTAAAGCACCAATCGTAGGCCGGAACCCCCACGATGAGCCCCCTCCATTGCATATCATAACGGCTAAATAATAAACCCGCCGCCGAGAGGCACATATATGAGGGCTGAGATCAACGGCTTCATCCAAACGAAGCAACCCAGCCATAGCGGGTCACAGTGTAATATATTTTTATTCCCTTCCATCTGCCGGCACTCTCGCATGAACTGCGGGCGCCTGCATCGTGAGCTCCAGCCCTCGAAAGAAGCGAACCAGCCTCCTCGGATAACCGGATGTCACCATCACCAATCTTGACATATTGACTGGGAGTATTGGATTAGGAAAAAGCTACCCTTGTTCCTGTCAATCGCGTCCGTTCCAACCATCTAGCCCATCAGCTGCCTCACGTCCTCCGGTGGCCACCTGACCTGCGCAAAGCTCAGACAGCGTTTGATGCTCTGCAGGAATTTGCGGGTCACCTCATCACCCATGACATGGCCCTTATCACTCTCGTGCAGCTTCTCGCGAGCTGAACGCTCGTGGATACCCACCATGGTGACACCGATAGGCCAGGCTGCTTTGCCGATACTGAGGGTGAGATAACCGTCGTTCGCGTCCACGTATCTGCGCTCCTGTGCCGCTTTGACAATCTCAACGACTGGCTCGAGGATGCCGACGTCGAGATCGCCTTTCTCGAACTTTCGAAACAGCTGTTGGATGTTAGTTACCCCGCGTTTGTAGTATAGGGTCAAGAGAGGGGTCATACCGGCGTCATGTTCTGCTTGCTCTGCGCCATGGCGTTATACGCCGCCTTGCTAGCAAACGTATCCCTCTTGTCCTCCCTCAACAGCGCATCCTCCCATTCCTTAAGCACCATCGTAAAGTAGCTCGCCAACTGCCTATACAACCATTTCGTCGCCTCTACATCCTCTGGCGGCGGCATCTTTTCAACCTTCATATCCTTCTCGTCCACCAGCTTCAAACTCGTCGGTATCGGCCCCGTCGTCATTACTGTCGTAACCCTCCTGTACCGCCTAACCTTCTGCCTGTGATTCTCTCCCGGCAAGCTCGTTGGCTCCCCAATCTCCTCCAACAACCCCACCAGCTCTGCCTCCACAATATCATCATCATCCACCACCTCCTCCTTCTCCTTCTCCACCAGCTCCGGCAACCCCACCCTCTTCCGCCTCCTCGCCTCCTCCTCCTTCTCTTCTTTCTCCCTCCTTATTTTACTCTCTTCCGCTAGCCTTCTTCGTTTCTCCTCTCGCTCCTCCTTCGCCTCTGCCTCCTCCTCCTCGCGCTTCCGCTTCTGCGTCTCTCGCGCCACGCGATCCTTCTCTAGCTGCGCCTGGTGCGCTGCGTACGCCGCCTGCCGGTCGGCTTCCTCGTCGGCGCGCTTCTTATATTTCTTTCCGTCGGGGGTGGCGCTGGCGGGGGCCTTGGCTTTCGAGATCTCCTTCGACATTAGGGCTGCGAAATCCATGGTTGCGGTCGTTCACTATTGTAGCGCACGATCGCGAGGTTTGGGATCGGTTGCCAATGCTAGAATTAATACGTATAATTGACGTCTAGTATTCGTATACAACTGTAGCTTAATAGCGGAGAGTAGTTGTTATCGTAAATGCTCAAGTGCACTAGGCGTGATGTTATTCACAAGTCGATGTCGCATCGGAATTTTAGTACGAGGCTGATCTAGGCCGCCCAGGTGAAGCAAACACAGCGCAAACACTCGGCAACCAATACGTAAGGCTGAGGGGCCGAGACCCCAAATCCCAAATCTTCGCCTCTCTACTCCCTGAATAAAACCCCATCTTGAAAGACAATACTTCACAACCCAATCTCAAAATTATACCGAATATCTAGCGAAATTGTTTGAATCTTGCGTGATACCACTCCAACTTCGCATCCCCCGCATCAACACACACTCGCGAACCCAGCGGCTCGCCACCCACCACAAACCCCCCAGCCAAACCCCCCAGTCAACCAATGCCGGACCCAAACCGCCGCTACGCCTATCTCGCTGCCTCCACCCTCGTCGTAATCTGGTTCTGGGTTTTAATCGGACGTCCGACCAGCCTGGGTGCCCTCTTCGGCGGCAACGTCGATCCAGTCAAGCCGCTCGCGGGCTTTACGTCTGGGAACTAGACGTCGGTGTTCTAGAGCTACCGGCAACCAGATAGGAGTGGATTAAGCAGTACGGGTACGCTAAGATAAGGAGATAGATACAGGAAAAGGAAAATAGAAAGTGAAAAGGAAGGATACATCAATCGCAGCAATGTCTCTCTACTACGAAGCAGCCGACGTGCTGAAGGCGCCCACCTCCGCTGGCGGCAGCCTCAAGTCCCGCATCTTCAGCAAGAAAGACTTCAAAGCCGCACCAGCGCAGATCTACGCCCTGGTAATCGAGACATGCAAATGGTCCGCCGTACTAAAGGAAGTCATTGAGAAGACCGGGCTGCTAGGCTTGGAGAGAAAGGTGCGTCCAGTCCCTTACCAACAAAAAAGACCCATCAACTAACACACCCCCAGTTAACACCCCTCCTCTCCCTCCTCCTGGTACACGACCTCCTCCTCGCCAAACGCGGCATCGCTCTCCCCGCAACCCACGGCCTCCGCGCCTCCATTGAGCGCCACAAAGCCCGCCTCACGGCCGAATTCACACGCGCCCGCATTCGGCGCGGTCTGGGCAGCCTCGATGCGCTGACCGAGCACGTCGAGGCGGGAGGTGACAACACGAACGGCATCCCCGCCACCGCGCACCCGCGCTGGATCCGGATTAACACGCTCAAGACTACCCTTGAAGACCAGCTTGCGACCACGTTTAAGGATTACTCGCGCACCCTCAACGTAGGGGAGGTGCAGAAGCGGGGCGGGAAGAAGATCTTCCTCGATGCGCACGTACCTAACCTCGTCGCCGTGCCTCCAAGCGCCGACCTGACCAAATCAGCCGCCTACACGTCTGGCGCGCTCATCTTCCAGGATAAGGCGTCGTGCTTCCCGGCGTATTTGCTTGACCCGCTACCCGAGGATGGGGATGTGATAGACTCGTGCGCGGCGCCGGGGAATAAGACTACGCACCTTGCGTCTATCCTAGCCTCGCACTCGCCGGTGGTTGATAAGGCCGACGCCACGACCCTGGCGAAGCTACCGCAGCGCATTCACGCATTCGAGAAGGATAAGATGCGCGCGACGACGCTGGCGAAGATGGTTGCCCTAGCAGGCTCGGATGTCGTCACTAAAATCCACGCTGCGACGGATTTCCTCAAGGCCGATCCTGACTCGCCGCAGTTCGCCAACGTCGGCGCGCTGCTGCTCGATCCTAGCTGTAGCGGGAGTGGGATCGTGGGGCGTGATGATATGCCGGAACTACACCTGCCCTCTGCCGACTCCAAGGGCGCGGCAGCAGCGGGCGGAAAGGCCGGCGAAAAGGGGGGAAAGGGGAAGGGAAAGGGAAAATATAAGCCTGTTAAGGAGGAGAAGCCGTCGCAGAAGCGGAAGCGCGAGGGTAAAGAGGAGGAGAAAGTTGAGGTCCTCCTTGATGACGATGGAGTCCCTACTGCTATCACCTCGGCGCAGGACTTGCAGGCCCGTTTAGCCGCCCTGGCTGCCTTTCAGCTCACTCTTCTGCTGCACGCGATGCGTTTCCCGGCCGCGCAGAAAATCACGTATTCGACGTGTTCGGAGCACAATGAGGAGAATGAGGGCGTGGTGCTCTCGGCGCTTGAGTCGGAGGTTGCAAAGGAGAGGGGATGGAGGGTGTTGAAGCGGGAGGAGCAGGTGGGTGGGATGAAGAGGTGGGAGGTGCGTGGCGTTGAGGGGAAGAGCGGAGAGTATAAGGCGATCAGAGAGGGGTGTATTCGTGCGAATAAGGGGGATGGGGAGGGGACGATGGGGTTTTTCGTTTGTGCGTTTGTGAGGGATGGGGAGAATGATGTGGAGGCGAAGGTGGTGAGGGATGAGAGTGGAAAGATCGTGAGAGATGCGACGGGGGTGCCGGTTCTGGCATCTGGTGGTGAGGATGTGGCGATGGGTGACGAGGGTGAGGAGTGGGGTGGCATTGGTGATGAGGCTGAAGAGCAGGTTGTGGAGAGCGCTACGAACGGAGAGGCGACTGCCGCCTTGGATGAGGGCGAGAGCAAAGAGGGAGAGGCCTCGAAGCCAGCTAAGAAGAAGAGAAGGAAGGCGAAGAAGAAGACTTGATGGAGGGTATAATGATGTTCGTGGGTATATTGAGCGAATGAGTCTTGATTATAGTGTGTACATGATATTTTTGAATATATAATGTATATTTCTTACCTGATTAATTCCAACGACGTGTTGCAGTAGCATGTTAACTGACAATGCCAAAACAAACAAATACTGAAGGCGAGAAGCATAATAAAATATTACAGCAAACCTGCCTGCTACAGAAGGAGACTCAAAAGTGAACATTAACAACAAACACTCTTACATTCTTCAACCACCACAGATAGACCCTGTAGAAATAGACTTGTCCCTCCAAAGTCTCTGCGCAAACCCGTCTCCATCAGGACTATCCAGACGTCGGCTCACAAACTGATTACCATGAATCGGTCGGCTCACATACTCGGCTTACGTCGTCGGCTTATGTCGTCGGTCTCCAGACTCAGAGTGAATTTTGGATTTTGCGCAAAGACATCTCCTGCTAGACAGACTTGCGCAAAAACCTGGAATTCCAGTCGTTTTCAAGGCCACAACCGTAGACCGGAGGGCGTCGTGGCCAGCTAATAACCAGGTCACGAACTGGCGTTCTTGCAGTAGAATGGCGTCCTATCACAAACTAGTATGTAGGATTCTAGATTCTCAAGACTTGGAGACTTTTGTATATTTGACTGCTTTTGCGCAAACCTACTACCATCATTGTAGACTAATCATGCCCAAAACTGTTTGAACATGCTGCTTGAGAACTAGTCGTCCGCTTATAAAAGGGAAGAGAAGGAGAGGAAATAAAAGAAGGGGAACTAAAAAAAGGCGGAAAATAATATTAGAACACATAGTATAAGAAGACGGTAGAAAAACTGCATACGAAGAAGCAGCCAAAAAAGCAGCAGCGAATGCCACGAAGAAGGCTGCTACGAACAAGCCTACGAACCTATTCATCGGCTCACGAGCCCTAAGAACTATGACGCCCTATATTTGGAAAGAACGATTACCAAGCAATGCCTCCATGGCAGCTTCCTTGTAATTTTCAAATTCTAAATATATATGGAAAGAACGATTACCAAGCAACGCCTCAATCGCAGCTTCCTCGGAGCTTCAAGTCCTGTATATGGAAAGGAAAGAACGATTACCAAGCAATGCCTCAGTCGTAGCTTCCTCGGGAGCTTTTAAGGTCTGTATATGGAAGGAACGATTATTAAGCAGAGCCTCAGTCGCAGCTTCCGCGCGTTAAAGTGCTGGCAGGAGGGGTGTGGACATTATGGCGGGATGGGGGGATGGTGTGTTGGTGCTGATATGTATGTGCGTAGAGACATACGCATGAGGATATAGATATACATAAGACATACAATTACTCACATACATATATATACGAACACATACATACGACAAAGCATCAGACATAGATCACAATTGTAAGACACATATAAGACACATATATAGGCAGAAAAGGTATGTATTTCCAGTCCACACGCAACCTCGCCAGAATCGAAACGGAAGCAAAAACAACAGCGAGAGTAGCCAGCCACACACGACACATTCGTAAGAGAAAACAGTGGTTATGTTACAACTGAAGTAACTAGTGTTGTATTTCCGGTAAATAAAACCACGATCAAAAACCAAAACAAACATGTAGTGTGCGAAGACCACTCCCGCCAGAATTACTGAATTACATAAAAAGATCTCAAAGACGGCATAGAAAAAACACACGCGTCCCGATTTTCCCAAAGCCATCCCAATTATGCGTAGAAAGTCATAGCCGGAGCCCTCTCCACGCCTTCTCCTCCTTCCGAAGCAGAAAGCCCGGCGAGGCGGCGGACTGAAAGGACGAAACCCCTCATCGAAGCGAAGCACCGAGCATCCATCGCTTAAGCGAAGAAGACGGCAACCATGGCGGCGAAGCCAACGGCGAAGAGGGAGCCCGAGACGGCGGACGCGGCACCGGCGATAGGTGGCGAGGTGACGGTTGGGGGGGTGACGGTGGTGCCGTTGGATGGGGTGGGGAAGCCGGAGATGGTTGGGACGGGGGTGCCGGCGGTTGGGGCCGGGGCGGTTGGGCCAACGGGGACGGAAGTCCAGGTTGGGACCTCAGCGGGGCAGGCGGAGATGGTCACGGTGATGGTGGCCGGGGGAGTTGGGACGGATGCCTCAGGGGTGGTGGCCTCCTCGGACGAGGTGGGGACGACTGGGGCCTCGGTGGTGGTTGGGACGGCGGGGGCCTCGGTGGTCGAGCAGGGGACGGTGAGGGTGGTCTCCTTGCCGATCGGGCAGTCGGTCACGGTGGGGTGGCAGCTGGTGATGGTGTTGACGATGGTGGTGTAGCTGGTGAGGGTCGACTCGGCCTCCTCGGTGGAGGTGGAGGAGATGACTGGGGCCTCGGTGGTGGTTGGGACCGGGTACGAGGTCAGGGAGACGACGGTGGAGCGAGCCGGGCAGTCCTGCGGTGGTTGTTAGTATTCGATCTTGCGGTGTTGTTGTTTTTGTTGACTCCAGATCGGAGAGATTGCTACTTACAGTGACGGTAGGCGCACAGCTGGTGATGGTGACCTCCTCAGTCTGGTAGACGGTGGAGTCTGGGGCAGTGGCCATGACGGCGGTGGCCATGACGGCGAGGGTGGCGTACTTGAATTGCATCTTGACGGATTTGTTTATAAAAAACGGTTTAGGGGTGAAAAGCGAGTGTTGGTTCGAAAAGACGAAAGCGAGTAATTAATTCTTTAAAGAATGGACGACCGGAGTCAAAGAAGCCTGTTTGGATACTGGGAAGTAATTCGTGGTGGGTGAAGAAGAGAGGAAAGAAAGAAGAAGATGGAGAGCAGGATGGGGGGGGATATAAGCAAAGAATCGGCTACCGGGAGATTAGGGTGGTGTGGAGATTTGTGGTTGACAGGGGTAGAG
>JPKC01002477.1:0-19939 GCA_000750925.1 Pseudogymnoascus sp. VKM F-4518 (FW-2643)
ATAGCACTGTAGGGCGGGAGAGCATGGAGACTGGGGGGGGGTTCAAAGAAGAAGCTTGGGTAAGGTGGAGGGAGAGCTTCAATAAGTGGGGAGAGGTAGTGGGAGAGACGAGACGATACTGTACGACGGTTGAGGATAGTGGAGAGTGGATATATGTCGAGTAACAGATAGTGGATAGTGGGCGCGTCGAGGGATGGGAGGGGCAGTTTGAAGAGCCGTGAGAGGATCACAGGTGGAGGGGGAAGAAACCCACAGATAACACGAAAATCGAAACACCACCAACGCCACAATAGAATGGTCCAGTGGGAGGAGAGTCGAGGTTGAGTAATACCACAGGAATGTGTCGAGAAGGGGTTAAGCTTCTGAACCCCATAGCCAACCCATAGCCCACCCAGAGCAAGCCATAGCATCCCATAGGCATCCCATAACGTCCCATAACGTCCCATAAGCAGCCATAAACAGACAAATGGGCCGCACTAGCTAGGGAGGATAAAAGGGACATTAGAGACATTAGGAACATTACAAGGTAGCAGGGTAGCGGAGGAGCAAGGAATAGCGAACAAGGACAGGGAATGCGGACAAGGAGGAGGAGGAGACGGGCCCCCGTTGAGGTGTGGTGCGATATGCACACAACACATGCGATATGCATGTGTGTTGTACTTTTGAAGTACGAGTACGGTGGCGGGCAAGCCGCGGGTTTTTCAACGGGCTGACCAGGAAGAGACATTTAACACAAGGGCTTATTCTGTACAGTACAATCTGTTCCAGTACTGTAACTGTAGATGTGCATAAAAAATGCAGAATAACACAAATACAGTAAGACATAATAAGAGCGGGTGATACGATGGATGCGAGTTTGATGCGAGTTTGATGCGTGTTGATGGGTTATTGTTGAAGCGTGTTGCGTTGCTGGGTTTTGCTGCGTGATGCTGCGGCGTGTTAATAGAAGTGCCATATTGCCATAGTGAGCAGCATGCAGTGTCTCACCGGCACCTCGACGAACATCCCTACGGCCTCGTGTACGTCGTATGGGACGGAAGGGAAGGAGGGCAGAATGTCGTGGAGCGAGGAAGCGGCGGCTGTCTCGGGGATGGTTAACGGCGATTGGCGATGTGGATGTAGACGATGGGGGGATCGGGAAAGTGGTGAAGTAGCCTCGGAGTACCGATTCTGCAGCATCGTAGGCGAGATGATGCAGCCGAGGATACATGGGGAGTACAGCACGACGACAAATACGGGCATCGCATCCCAGAAGTGTTCACCGAGAGGGCTAGAGGGTTAGAAGGGCTAGAGGAGTAGAGGGCTAGATGGCTTGATGACTAGCTGACTTGACGACTAGATGACTAGGCTAGGGAATAACTGTTACAGTACTACAGTATACAGTATAGAGTAACTCTGCGGGATGAGTGGACGTGGAGATGGAAGATGGATGATGCACATACTAAAGCTGCTAAAACTGCTAAAGCTGCTAAAATTGCTAAAATACATGGGGTTTGCGGACGATGGCTGGGGTTTGCTTACAAGTACTGGATAGTAGATGTACTCTACTCTACTGGTAGGTCTAGTCCATCCAGTATAGTCCCAGTATAGTCCCAGTACAGTACTTACGCTCTACTCCCGTAGTCCACGGGGCGATCGAGACAGTTGGTGGCAGTGGTTGGTAGTGGGTGGTAGCCGGTTGGTAGCGGTTGGTAGTGTGATTTAGTAGTGTTGTTGGTAGTGTGGTTCGTAGTGGCTGGTAGTGTGATACGCGGTTGGCAGCGCTGGTTGGCAGGTTGGCAAGTTGGCACCAGTTTGGCAGTTTGTTGGCTTGTTGGCTCTGGACCACACGCGTTGTCTACACGCGCCGAGAGCGATGGGGAAGGGAAGGGAAGGGAAGGGATCGAGAGGATCGGGGAAAAGGTAAGAGCTAATGCCGGACATGACAAGCCGTGCAGAAAGAAGACAGCAGGGCGGGACGGAGGTGCGTGATCGTGGTCATGATCATGATTGTGATCGTGATCGTGAACCTGATCGTGAACCTGATTCTGATTCTGATGGTATGGCAGGACGGGAAACTTGAGCCGGATTGAGGGACCGAACGGGGCGGATGTTGTCTCGGCGGTTATTGATGGCAGTTTGGTCGTGTGGTTTTGTATGTGTGGTTGTTGAGTAGTTGTGTTCACTCTGGTGCAGTTTGTGTGTGTGGATTTGGTGGTTTAAGTGGTTTAAGTGGTTCAGGTGGTTTTCAGGTGGTTCAAGTGGTCTGATGTGGAGTTTCCATTGGAGTAGTTGCAGACACCAGTTGCAATCGAGTACTCTAGAGTTCTCTAGTGCTTTGAGGGTTTGTCCGCTTGGTGTGCCGCGTGTCTGTGTGTCTCGGCGAGGCGTTCCAGGGCCGAACTTACGCGTAGATCATTGATCGTTGATTGATCGTTGTGTGTATCATTGTTGATTAACTACAGTACTCTGTATGTGTGTCCTACTCCAGTCCGCCCAGTCCTCCTAGTCCGCATGCACCATTACATACCTATGAAAGGAAGTTAGGAAGTTGTATAAAGTGCTATACTCCGTAGTAGTCCTCGAGTATCTCCACAACTGCTTTTTGTATCGGCACAGTAGCACGACTCTACCACCTCTACTAACAAAAGTACTGTACAATCACTAAGAATGGCCAAGAATGGCTACACGACATTGGTCCGTAGGGGTTAACTTGCTTTAGATTAACGGCCGCCCCTCCTAATCTCTTGCGCTTACAAGCGCCAGTAGCGGATCAACCCACACCCCCCTCCTCTTCAATCCCTCCCTTCAAATCAATCCCTTTCTTCCTGTCCAAGCCCCGTTCTCTCACGACACCACGCCTCTCTACGCCTATCGACGCCTCTCACGCCCCTCACACGCCCCTCACACACGTCCCCATATCTGTCCGAGGTCCGGACCATCTCCTGCACGCCGCTCTATGGGGAAGGGCCTGTCAACGGAGTACTCTTACTACCTACTGCTACTGCTACTACTGCTACCACTTGTACATACTCACAATAGTAGCAGCAGTAGCAGCAGTAGTAGCAGTAGAGTACTGGGAGAGTACTGGCTCTTCTTGTTCTCTCTTACTCACTCTTACTCACTCTTGCTCGCTTGGCTATCTCTCTCTCTCTCTTTCAGCCATGTCCATATCCACTCATTCCGCCCGTTCTACGCCGGACATACGCCTTCCACTTCTTCCACGACTTCCACCCACTCCCATCCCCATCCCATCCCCATCCCATCCAACCCTGCCTGCCTTGGCCGCGCTACTTCCTCCTCATATGAACCGCCGCCGCCCCTAACGTGAAATCTCCAATCGCATCCCCCAAGAGCCTGCCTATTTAATCCACTCGCCTCCCCACCAAAATCCCAATCCCAAAAAATCAAGTATTCGCCGTTGTTACACACTGCCGTCAGCGAGTCGTTATCCGGCTATGGGAATAGATTCCTTTCCCTCCCAGTCCTCTCATACTTGCTGCAGACAATAGTGCAGACGATATCGATATATCGATAATGGGGGGATGGTAATCCAGGGTCTTCGATGGCCTAGGGCGGGACTGTCGCTGTCGGGCTATATATATCCGCACACACACACCAAAAGTAGACATATATATCGCCACCACCCCGTCCAATATACTCCCCACACCCAACGCCGTTCGTATAGTGCAAATCGATATATATCCACGATTGCCGCCTAAAAATGAATTAACCCCGCAAATTGTAAATGGAAATGGAAATGGAATGCAAATTGTTCATTCAGTATAGCTCTCACCACATTCCCAACTCAGCACATATGCTTTGCTCCGGCGAGGCAGAGACGCCACTATGCACAAATAGTAACGTACTCTCCCTCCGTTGGCCCAGAATAAGCCCAAGTCTGGCCGAGCTTCCCCATAGCCACCAAGGTCTGTCAGTCTAGCTTCATGCAGCTAGGTTGGAGCCGCACTCAGCCTCGGGCTGAATGAGCTATCCGTCGACTACTATTGATGACGCTGAGATGTGGCATCACAACACCACCACTGCCCCAATGACTACGCAACTCGTACGATCCTTCGTCCATACACTTGCTGCTTCTCGCTGGTAGCGAGTCCCTTAATTCTTCTCCCACGCCCGAGTAATTGAGTGCCATCCATGCATATCCCGCTTCTTCCGTTACCGTTGCCCCAGAGCGCGCGACACCTGTCCTCGAGGATCCCGGTGACTCTGATGTGACGCTGTGAAGCCGTGGCCAACTGAGACACCCGATTATCATAGAGCGCAACGAAAAACCTACCCCGCGGCCGGCATGATGAGCTTCTCGCTCGCGGCGGATGGGGCGCGGAGTCCGGCAACGGCGGCAATGCCGGGCTCCAAGTCCCCCGCCCTCACGATCGAGACTATTGCAAAGGCAGGGAATCCGAATAGGGTCATTCGTAAGCTGGGGCGGCCGCGCGAGAAGAGCCTTGTAAAGAGCAGTCTGGACTTGGACCGACCCAGTGCCGACCAGGGCCTGGGAGTCTACTATGCTGCCAGCAGAAGTAGCTATGATGCCGGCTCGGCGTCGAACAGCTTGGCGGATTTGACGTGGAATTCGAGCTCGGCGAGGGGCGGCAGGCGGCCGTATCATCATAGGAGTGTGAGCGGCACGAGCCAGTTCTCATCCCGGACGTCGGGGAGCTATAGCAGGAATGGCGGATTCCAGCATCCGTGGCAGCAGACGCCGAGGCCGTACACGCCGCCGGGGGCGGCAAGCTATCAAGGTAGTGTTGGGAGTGAATTGGATAGGTATGGGGTGTCGTTCGCAGACGAAGAGCAGGCGAATGTTAGGTCGGGGAGTACATTGTCAAATTACAATGTTGGGGGAACGCTTAACCCCCCCTTACAAGAAGTTACAGTACTTGGCGCCAAACCAGGCGAGAGTTTATCACTTACCATCAACACAAACTCCTTCTCCACTCTACCCCGAGATTCAAACCTGCCTCTTTTGAACGCAGACGCTTCTCCTACACCAGAATCAAATCTTGAATCAACAGACGAAACTTCTCCTTCCAGCAGCCGCGAGAGTATGGAGCGTCTTCGTAACTTGCGCGCCGAGGGTGGCATCTTCGAAAAGAAGAAGCCTCTCAATGAGCTTGAGGTTCTCTACGAGGCCCGTCGTCGCTTTGATGAGAAGGAGGCGATTAAGAAAGAGCGTGCCGACCGCGCACACGTGAAGGCTCTTGAGAAGAAAAATCTCAAGGAAGCTCTCAAGGCGGAGGCCCTCGCCCGCAAGTCCGTCAGCGACGGCAACGAGAAGTATGGAGAGCAGCATGAAGAGCCTGGCCTTGAGCCGTCCATGACTATGGAAGACTTTTTGGCGGCTAGTTATGATGAATTTCATGCCAACCATGGCCGCCGCAAGAAGCGTTCGTCCCGCCCAAAGAACAAGGCGGCATACGAAGCCAAGCACAAGGCCCAGAATGCCTGGACGTCCTTCATGATCTGGTTCCGCACCAGACTCTTGAAGATCAGCAGAAAGTTTTAAGCTGCGCACGTCTTCTCCGCTGAGTTCATGATGGCTGTTCTGTACGACGAAAGGCCATGTCAAGATCGCATCACTCAGATCGAGAACTTTACGTGTCCGACACCTTGATTCTTCAAATGCTTTTTCAAATTCACTGCGAGATCGACACATGGCTTTTCCACACTTCAGCACCGGCATTCGTCAAACATCAACTTCCGGCCACTCGTTCATCTCTCGGTTTCCACTTCTTCATGCACATACACCTCTTCTTTCCGCCAACAAGCAAAAAGGAAACTCACAAGAATTCACCTTCGCCACGGCGCAACACGAATCTCACGACTCTCTTTTTTTCATCAACTTTCATCGGCATTCACGCATCATCCCAGAGAAAAGGTCTCAGGCGTTCTTTCAATCACGGCGGCATTTGCGGGCAGGGTTTCAGCAACGGCAAATTTCACGGCGCTTGGCAGGGGGGATTACAGGATGGGAATGGGGGTAGGAGGTTACTTTACGGTGTTCTTGTGGTTTTTGTTTCTGCTCTGGGGGGGATGGGTAGAGGAGAAGGACTGGGATATGGATTGGGTGGACTGTTGTCGTTGTTTTTGCTGGTTTGCTTTGCACTTTACGTTTCTGTATCTGGCCCTGGGTTCGAGGGGTTGGGTCCGTGTGTCAATGACAGAAAGTGATAGCTGGAGTGAATATACAGTTCTGAAATTACTTTGACCGATTCGTGAGCGTGAGCATGGAGATATAGTTTTAATTCGTGGGCGCCAGGGCAGGCTGCAGTCCAAAATTGTAAAGCACTATGTATCTATGTCGGCGTCATGTAGCAACGGCGGCGACGGCGGCAGCAATAGCGGCAGCAACGGCATGGGTAGTCCAATATTTGTATAGCACTTCTTTGTATCCGTGTCAGCGTCACGTAGCAACGGCATGGGCAGCGGTCTAGAATTTGTACATGCACTTTGTATCTGTATCAGCGTCACGTAGCCTACTCATAAATCACTCTATATTCACAATTATTTATTTATTTAGACGCTGTTTGTGGGCGAAGTGACGCCCTAATCTAGGGCGTGTGGTATGCTTAGTCGTTACAGTGTTGTTTATATGATAATCGCTATAGGGATGGTCCTAGGGCAGGTGATGCGCTTAGTCGTCATTAAGGGGTTGCTTATGTGATAATTGCCTAGGCGATGCTTGTTATGGTGTTAGGAACACAAGCACACGGTTAAGGGATACAGGCTAGACTGCTTATTATTCTCACCCTTCTGAAATTGATAATTCCCAACACTTAGGCACTTTGAGCAACAATCTCTTGCTACAGTGGCCGGGCAGTGAGTTCTCAAAGATTTGGCACACAAAGGTCATTCTGCACCAATAAGTAATCATAAGCCAAAGCATAGAACACCGGCCAACATAGCAGATTTTAGGGCATCTGTATATCTATACAAGTGTATAAATGAGATTAAATTTAATAGTGTATTATCACAGTTGGTATATTCATAGGGACAAGTTGTAGACGATATATTCAAGGCCGAAACAATTTTGTAGTTGTGAGCGTTGTTCTCTTCATAACTAAGAAACTGTAATTATTTAATTGGTGGCATTTTAATATTATCCTATAAGGTCTCTAGATCTAAGGAATATTCTATAGGTTGCGTTGCATTGTTGCGTGCTTCTTTTTGTAGGGGCTCTTTATTTAATCGACAAGAATGAATACAAAACTTCATGGAATATTTGCCTACAAAACCACTAGCTAAACAACCCTCCCTAATATTATTTAAACCTCATTCTACATTGACAGTGAATCTAAACAGAACAAAGTCTCATATTCACGTCCCCTACATTTTAAAACATTAGTGGGTATTTGATTGGCCCTCGTTCGTTTGGCAGAGTTGACTCTGAAGCAACGCCAAGAATCAACGCCGGTGCCAAATTAGGCCTAGTGCATATTGTCAGCCTCAACTCTTCGCCTGTCGCCTTTTTCCATCGAGACCACCTCCTGGCGACCAAGATCACCATCAACACCAACCCAAACAACATCAACATCGTGGAATCGCGCGCTCGTCACCGTGCATTCCTAGTCGCTGAACCTCCTTCGAAAGAAGAAGGCTTCCATACTCTTCTCCCACGAAAACCCCGGCGCGCCACAACCCCGAGATCACGGCTACCTAAAAGGCGAGGCGGACTCAAGAGGCCCTCGGCCTGGGTTGCCGCTCGCGACCATCGCGACTGCGCCGTCTGCGCATCGAGCGCGTTCAGATTCACTCCCGAGAGTCGATAGACAGTCTGCACCTACTCACAAAGAGCGGAGATCGCGACTCGCCTCAGTTTCAAAGTCGACCTCACCTGTAGATCAGATTGCCACCTGGATTTTCGTCAACAACGCGACAACTACTTCACCATGGCGAACCTACACTTTGCGCACTCGGATGCGCCGTTGCGCACGATCCAAGAGATACAGTTTGGCCTGTTGTCCCCGGAGGAGATAAAAAACATGAGCGTGGCTCACATCCTCTACCCCGAGACGATGGACGAAGGCAAGATGAAGCCACGCGACCAAGGACTCAACGACCCGCGCCTCGGCTCCATTGACAGAGGCTTCAAGTGTGCCACCTGTGATGCCGGTATGGCGGAGTGCCCTGGCCATTTCGGACACATCGAGCTGGCCAAACCCGTCTACCACCCCGGTTTCCTGAAGAAGATCAAGAAGCTCCTCGAGATCGCCTGCCACAACTGCGGCAAGATTTTACTTGACAGAGTTAGTTATCCCGCACGGGATGGCATCTTCTTGTAATTGCGTGCTGACATTAGTGATTTTCCCAGAGTAACCCGCAGTTCAAAGCTGCCGTCTCGATGCGCGATCCCAAGCGCAGATTCGAAGCCATCTGGCGGCTGTGCAAGCCAAAGATGATCTGCGATGCCGATATTTCGGTCGATGACGACGAGTTTGCTCAGGATCCCAAGGCAGCTTCGAAGAGGCCCAGCCACGGTGGCTGCGGAAACACACAACCCGAAGTCCGACAGACTGCGTTACAGCTGTGGGGAACCTGGAAGGTGCCAAAAGACGAGGATAACGAGAACGGACAACCGGAGAAGAAGCTGATTACACCAGAAATGGCGTTGCAGGTATTCCGTAATATCTCCACTGAGGATATCTACGATCTCGGCCTCAACAGCGACTACGCAAGGCCAGAGTGGATGATCATCACAGTGCTTCCCGTCCCACCACCACCTGTCAGACCGAGTATTTCAATGGACGGAACTGGCCAGGGGATGCGTGGAGAGGACGATCTGACATACAAACTGGCAGAAATCATTCGCGCAAACGGAAATGTCCGTCAGGCTCAATCCGAGGGCTCCCCTGCTCACGTTGCGCTGGAGTTCGAGTCTCTCCTCCAATACCACGTTGCTACATACATGGACAACGATATTGCCGGACAGCCACAATCTCTGCAGAAGTCTGGACGCCCTGTCAAGTCCATTCGTGCCCGCCTGAAGGGAAAGGAGGGTCGTCTCCGTTCTAATTTGATGGGAAAGCGTGTCGATTTCTCGGCCCGTACTGTCATTACAGGTGACCCTAACCTGGAGCTCGACGAGGTTGGTGTACCCCGCAGTATCGCCAGAATCCTGACGTACCCTGAGACGGTTACGCCGTATAACATTGGCAAATTGCACCAGCTTGTCCAGAACGGTCCGAACGATCACCCTGGTGCCAAGTACATCATTCGCAACGATGGTAGCCGCATCGATCTGCGCCATCACAAGCGCGCGGGAGCTATCTCGTTGGAGTACGGCAACAAGGTCGAGAGACACATTGTCGATGGTGATTTCATCATTTTCAACCGTCAGCCCTCGTTGCACAAGGAGTCCATGATGGGTCACAGAGTCCGTGTTATGCCTTATTCGACTTTCCGTCTTAATTTGTCTGTTACCTCGCCTTACAACGCCGATTTCGACGGCGACGAAATGAATTTGCACGTTCCCCAGACCGAAGAGACGCGTGCGGAGGTCAACCAACTCTGCATGGTCCCACTGAATATTGTGTCCCCACAGCGAAACGGACCCCTCATGGGTATTGTCCAGGATACTTTGGCTGGTGTTTACAAGCTCACACGTCGTGATGTCTTCTTGACCAAGGAGACAATGATGAATGTGCTGTTGTGGGTCCCCAGTTGGGATGGAGTTATCCCCCAGCCGGCCATTATCAAGCCTCGCCCAAGATGGACTGGCAAGCAGCTGATCAGCATGATTATCCCCAAGGAGGTCAATCTTCACACTGCGAATGACAACCGCGAGGATGCTCCGCTGAAAGATGATGGTCTTCTCATCTCTGAGGGAGAGCTCTTGTTTGGGCTGGTCACGAAGAAGGTCGTCGGAGCTACGAGTGGTGGTATAGTCCACATCATCTTCAATGAGCTCGGGTGGCTCGAGGCTCGCAACTTCTTCACTGGCTGCCAGACTGTGGTCAACTATTGGCTCTACCACAACGGTTTCAGCATTGGTATTGGAGACACAATCCCAGATAAAGCGACAATTGACAAGATCGAGGGTGCTGTCAAAGAGCAGAAGGATATCGTTGATGGCTTGGTTCTCGAAGCCACGACGAACAAGCTCGAGTCTCTTCCTGGTATGAACGTTCGTGAGACGTTTGAATCGCTCGTCTCTAAGGCTCTGAACACTGCTCGTGATAAGGCCGGTACACGTACTGAGCAGTCCCTCAAGGACATCAACAATGCCGTTATCATGGCCCGATCTGGATCCAAGGGTTCCACTATCAATATCTCCCAGATGACTGCCCTTGTCGGACAGCAGTCTGTGGAGGGTAAGCGTATTCCCTTCGGGTTCAAGTACCGCACCCTGCCGCATTTCACAAAGGATGATTACTCTCCCGAGTCTCGTGGCTTTGTTGAAAACTCGTACCTGAGAGGCCTTACGCCATCAGAATTCTTCTTCCACGCCATGGCTGGTCGTGAAGGTCTTATTGATACCGCTGTCAAGACTGCCGAAACTGGTTACATTCAGCGTCGTCTCGTCAAAGCTCTAGAAGATGTCATGGTCAAGTATGATGGTACGGTCAGAAACTCTTTGGGCGACATTGTCCAGTTCATCTATGGAGAGGATGGTTTGGATGCCGTTTACATTGAGAAACAAAGAGTTGACTCGATCAACATGTCTGATGTCGCTTTCGAGGAGAGATATCGTCTCGACGTCATGGACCAGGCCAACCCGCTTCCTGCGGACATGCTTGAGCACGCCAGTGAACTCATGAGCGATGTCAAGGTGCAGCATCTTCTTGATGCCGAGTGGGAGCAGCTCAAGGTTGACCGAAAGATGCTTCGTGAGGTCAACTGGAAGAAGAAGGATGACGAGTCGATGCAACTGCCGCTGAACGTTGTCCGCATTCTCGACAGCGCCAAGCGTCTCTTCAAGCTTGACGACTCGCAACGTAGCGACCTTCACCCAAAGCATGTGATTGAATCTGTCCGAAACTTGCTCGACAAGATGATGATCGTCCGCGGAGAGGACAGCTTGTCAACCGAGGCCCAGAAGAACGCGACGCTCCTCATCAAAGCTCAGCTCCGCCAGCGCCTGGCCTTCAAGCGTGTGGCCATTCACCAGAAACTGAGCAAGCTCGCATTCGACAAGGCTGTCGGCGAGTTGGAGTCGCGCTTTACGCGCGCCCTTGTCAACCCTGGCGAGATGGTCGGTATTCTTGCCGCCCAGTCTATCGGTGAGCCTGCTACGCAGATGACGCTCAATACTTTCCATTTTGCTGGTGTGTCGTCCAAGAACGTCACCCTTGGTGTGCCGCGTCTAAAGGAAATTCTTAATATCGCCACCAACATCAAGACACCATCCATGGTTGTGTACCAGGAGGGAGATAACCCCAGTCAAGAAACCGCTAAGCTTCTTAGAAGTGCGGTCGAGCATACCAACCTGCGCTCTGTCACCGCGGCGACGGAGATCTACTATGATCCAGACCCAGAGAACACCACCATTGAGCAAGATCAGGATATGGTCGACTCGCATTACATGGTTCCTGACGAGAACTCCGAGTCCCATGACAGCTTGTCGAGATGGCTCCTACGTATCATTCTGGATCGCCAGAAGATGCTTGATAAGGGTCTCAACGTCGACGACGTTGCCGTCAGGATCAAGGAGGAGTATCCAAAGGATCTCAATGTGATTTTCTCCGATAACAACGCTGAGGAGCTGGTCATTCGTTGCCGCATGATCACTCGCATGGAGGGCAAGTACGAGGACGGTGATAACTCGGAGCAGGATGTCAGCTTGAAGAAGCTTGAGAACCACGTTCTTGACAGCCTCACTCTTCGTGGTGTCCCTGGCATTGACCGAGCTTTCTTGAACAAGGAGACTAAGCTCGTCGAGACCGCAGATGGAGCTTTGATTGCCAACAAAGACGATCCAAAGTGCCAGGAATGGTATCTCGATACCAGCGGAACCGCCCTTGGCGCCGTTTTGTCTGTTCCCGGTGTTGACACTACTCGCACGTACTCGAATCACTTCGTCCAGATTCTTGAAGTCTTTGGTATTGAAGCTGTCCGTTCCGCTTTGATGCGTGAATTGACCCAGGTGTTGGCTTTCGATGGTTCGTACGTCAACCATCGCCATTTGGCTCTCCTGGTTGATGTCATGACCTCGCGTGGCCATCTCATGGCCATTACTCGCCACGGTATCAACCGTGCGGATACTGGTGCCCTGATGAGATGTTCCTTTGAGGAGACTGTGGAGATTCTTCTTGAAGCTGCCGCTGTTGGTGAGCTTGATGATTGCCGTGGTGTCTCCGAGAACGTTATTCTTGGCCAGTTGGCTCCTCTTGGCACAGGTGAGATGGAGCTCATGCTTGACCCGAAGATGCTTGAGACCGTTGTCTCCGATAACGGCAGGATGGGTCTCATGTCTGGCCTTCCCGTCAAGGGCGGCTACGAGGGTGCCGCTACTCCATATGGCAGCGACTCCCCTATGGCAGACAGCGGGTACATTGGAACTCCAGATTACGCCGCTGGCTTCTCTCCAATCAGCAGCGGTGGGAGCGAGAGTCCAAGCGGCTTTGGCGGTCTTACAGAGTACGGCGGTATTACTCCAGGCTATGGTGGTGGCGCTGCTTCTCCATACAGCGGCGCTCGCAGCCCAGGCGGGTACTCCCCAACTTCACCATTCGGCGTCAGCTCTCCTGGGTTCAGCCCTACATCGCCACGTGGTTACTCACCTACTTCTCCAGCTATGGGCATGACCTCTCCCGGCTTTGCGCCAACCTCCCCATCATTCTCGCCTCAGAGCCCGGCTTTCACTCCAACTTCTCCAATGTACAGTCCCACTTCGCCATCGGGTATGCAGCACTACTCCCCAACCTCGCCATCCTTCTCTCCCACTTCGCCCAGCTACAGCCCGTCCTCGCCGCAGTTCTCACCGGCTAGCCCTCTTTACTCTCCTACGTCGCCTGTTTTCGGTGGCGGCAAGAGCAAGACTAGTCCTATGAGCCCAAACCAAACTAGCCCCACGAGCCCGGTGTACAGCCCCACGAGCCCAACCTGGAGCCCGACAAGCCCGAGGTATAGCCCGACTAGTCCAGCGGCCTTCTCGCCAACCAGCCCGCAGTATAGTCCTACGTAAGTCATCCTTCAGCCGCGCGAACAAGTACAGAAACTGACAGCCATAGATCTCCTACCTCACCTAAGCAAGACTGAACGGCAATTTGCGATTCTTGATCTGCTTTGTACCATAAACTCATACACCAAAAGAAAGAACGGCGGGCTTCGCGACGCCTGGTCTCGCCCTGTCCATTTCCCGCGCGATCTTGCTTTCTTCGTTTTTGCTATTTTTTTGTATTGCGCGTTTTCAGAAAACGGGGGCGTTAAGTGCGGGTTGCATCTGCGTCCTGCTGTTATTTATTGAGGGCCGGCCAGAATGGAGTGCATGAAAGGGGCGTGGTGGAGCGCGATTAGTGAGGGGAGACGGAGACGAGACGAGATGAGATAAATTGCTTTCAATAGATGGCTGCGCATGCATTCGTGGGGGAGGAAAAATTGAGATGCGATAACCTCAGTGGAGTGGTTTGGAGCCTCTTTCGATAGCATCGATGTTTACTTTGGCGGAGAGCGCGAGAGGGGCTGGCTTGTTTGTGTAGCTGTGTATAATCTAGAGTGCGTATCTGGGGCCTGCGAGGGGAGGTCGCGGTCCATCGCCAGACATGGCGGATGGAGCGGCGGAGGTCGGCAGAGTCCATAGCATATGAGTCCAATGAGATGAATATAATCACTTCGATGTGCTCTCGTGAACGTGATTTGTTGTGTGGTCAATCACTAGGCTGTTCCTCAAGTTGGGTAAACAGAATTGGGAGATTGAATGGCCCTGACCGTCGCACCTCCGTCGCTATCACCAGGATTACATATACAGCACCAAAGTAAAAACCAAGTCATGAGACAGTAGTAAGAGCTTCATTAACTGCATGTATTATATCATAAAATCTACCTAACAAACTGGACCGCTTAATCGCTGTCTAAAACAATAACCTCTGCCTCAACCTCCCCAATGCTCTCAAAGCCAAGCACATCACCGGCCTGGACACCAGTGACAAAAGCACCGTCCCCCTCTCCCAAAATAGAGTCTTCTCGGCCGTCCAATCTGATCTTGGACTTCCCATCATTTGTCATCGGAACGTGGATATACACCTTCCTATCGGTCTTGCTTTTCACAACAGCCTTTGCATCGCTTTCACCGCCGACAGTCCACTCGAATTTCTTCCCAACGCCAATAATCCCTGCCGCCATGACGAAATCAGCGTGAATGGGAATCGTTCCCGGCAGCGCTGGAACAGCTGCCGCCTCTTCTTCGGCACTGGCACCCTTGCCCGCAGCGAGCGGCGAAAGGATAGGAACAAAGGCCTCTCTCTTCTTCGCCTCATCAAACGTCTTCGTGTGGTATCGTGGCGTCAGTCCCCTGGCCCACGGAAGAGCCCAGATCTGCAGGAAATGCACCGGCTTGTCGCTCTCATTGAACTCCGAGTGCGCAATCCCCGTCCCGCCCGTGGTAAACTGGACATCCCCCCTCTTCATGCGGAAGAAGTCATCGCCCTCCTTGCCCTCCTTCCCCTTCTGGATTGTGCTGTCCCGGTGCGTCAGCTCACCAGAGAGGATATAGCTGAAGATCTCGGCGTCGCGGTGGGGGTGCGTCGGGAAACCGTTGCGAGCTGCGACGCGGTCTTCATTGAGTACGCGTAGGGAGCCGAATTGCTCGAATTTGGGGTCGTAGTAGGAGGCGAAGGAGAAGGTGTGGTGGCTGTCGAGCCAGCCATGGTTGCCGTGGCCGCGCGCGGCGGAGCGGCGCGCGGTAATCTTTGCGTGAGTGAGGGACTTTGACATGGTTGATTTAAGAGCTGGTGCAATATTCATGAGGGTTTCGATTGAATTGGTTGGTTTTGGTTGAGCTGCACTGGAAGATGTGTATGATCTGTAGAGCGCAAGAAGTAAGTCTGAATATGTTATTGAAATTGTTGCGATGAGAAGGGACGAGAGGAGAAGGAAGAGCTTCATATAGAGATATGGGCTGTGGAACTAGGATGTTCGAGAAGAGAAAAGACTAAGGAAAATCACTAGAGAAACATAAGAAAGTTATTTGCAATTCCTTATACATCGCTATAAAATGCCGATGACGTTGCTTGGTGATGCTTAGTCTAGATGGTGAAGATCTGATGGGGAATGTTACCATCCAATGAAAATCATTTGTGAGTGATTACAAGCCGCTGACAATATCACAGTAATCACAAGTGGGTCCAAATAAAGGCAAAGTCACGTGATACACCCCACATATATGAGAACTTGGGGGAAGGGCGAATAATGTTGACCTCTATAAAAGCATATCCCGTCTCCTACACAAATCACAAATGAGAGCTCAAGTACGGAATTACGAAGTTTAAAATTCAGAAATACAATATGGTATACGAGCCTCAACCTCCATCTCTCACCTCAAATTATCTCAACAACAAACTTCCCAACCCCACCCTTGCCCTTATGCACCTCCTCATAGCCACTCTTTACTGCTTCTAAATCTTCAAGCTTGGCCGTTCTCCCCACCAGTGGTTTGAGTTTGTTTTCTCCTACCCATCGTCCCAAATCATCAAGTCCCTTGGCGTCAGGGCTCATCCACAAATAGCTATAGTTAACCCCGTACCTACCGGCTCTCCACGTATTCACCCTATCTATGAGGTTCAGGAGCACCACAAGAAACCACGACGGCGACGCAAACTTTTTCTTAAGCTCATCCCCTGACGGCAATTTGCTGATCGATACAATGACCCCGCCGCTCCGGATCAGAGGTAAACTTTCAATCGTACCGTCCATGGTATCGAACATGAAATCGACGGTTCCAGCCCCAATTGCCGAATTCACGTCTTCCTTTGTGTAATCGATATACACCACCTCTCCCTCCCCCCCCTTGAACAGCTCCTTTGCTTTCTCTATCTTCCCTGTCGATAGTGTCGTTATCACTTTCTTCGCACCGAACTCATTCTTCAGCAGCTGTACAGCCACATTTCCTGTACCGCTCAGACCGCCCGGCACATACACAGTTTTCCCCTTCAACCCACCCAGCGCCGCTTCTGCGCGTCGTAGCACTTGAAGCACTGTCAGGCCCACTAGCGGGATGGATGCGGCATCGACAAAAGACATGGACTCGGGCTTCAGCGCTGTTGCCGAGACCGTTGAGAGACAGTACTCGGCTACTGTGCCGACGTGGTGGCTTGGCACGCGGGTGAAGACCTGATCCCCGACCTTCAGGCTGTCGACGGCGCTGCCCACGGCAACAATGGTCCCGGAGGCATCATGTCCAAGAACAAGAGGAAATCTGGTGATAGGTTAGTATTGCTGACCATCTAGAAAGCCAAATTGGGCGAAGCTTACGTGTATTTGTGTGCCATCTTCAAGGCTCCTTCGGCCACTTTAATGTCAATCGGATTCACGCCCGCAGCGTGTACCTTGATCAGCACTTCATCTGGCTGTGTGATCTGGGGCGTTGGCACGCTAGCAAGACCGTAGCTAGATGGCTTTCCGTATGAAGGGATTGCGAGAGCGCGCATGGTAGGCGGTATTTGCGCCATGTTGAATCTATATAAGTTGACTGGCCTCAGTAAAGTTTATGGTATAATAGACTGTTAATGTGAACAGGTTTTCTTCATTGGTAGATTATTATCCTATATATGAGGGGGGGGATATTGGTTCTGATTGTCTCCAATAGGTTCTTGGAACGGATAGATAGTCGGCCCGCAGGTTTGATGATGTAACGCCGAAACCTCCGATTTCATTTTGGATTACTAATCTCCCCCGACTTTACAGTTGGGGAAAACCTGTGATTATAAAGATGTTATAAATATTGCTAGCTTGGGACGGATTTGACCGATGAACGGCTTTCGTACTAACCAATATAATACCCAGCCACTTTTACTTCCACGACCTTAAATAAACTCACGGCGGCGTACAAATATCAAACTTATATTGGTACCAAACACAGTCAGACTCGATATCAATCTCACGGGTTGACTTGCGAAAGACGTTTGTGTCATTTTTGCGTCTTGCTAATGCGCCCCGCCTCATTCCTGTTGCCTTTTTCCCTTCTCCATCGACAAAGCATTGCTACTGCTGCACGTTGCACGCCGGCATTAAGATACCCCGTACTCCCTAGCACCCCACACATCCACGTATATCCCACGTGTAGATCGCGTGCGCATCCATTCTCGTCCACCATGACGGATACGGGTGCCGCGAACATGTCCGCAGAGCTAAGGAAGGAGACGCAAGAGGAACCAAGCAGCGGAAATGTAGCTGTAGAGAAAAATGAAGCAACAGCGGCCGAAGTGCAAAAAGAGGAAAAGACACTACCGCCACTTAGCGCATCCGACTTCAAGGCCTACAATGGCATGGCGGAACACATGGAATACTTCGTAAGTGCATTATAGGGCCCCCTAGTCCCATTACTAAGCTAACATGTCCTAGCATAATCATTTCCGGAGCACGTGGAACATTCTCTATGGCGCTTGCGAGTCCAACTCACGCCCAAAGAATATGTCCATCAAGCAATTCATCACAACTGGCCTGCAGTTTTGTGGTCACCTCACTGCGCATCACTCCATCGAGGAGCAGCACATCTTCCCTATTCTGGCCAAAAAGATGCCAGAGTTCAAGAACGGCCCTAAGTATAAGGGGGCGGCAGAGTTGCTAAGACAGCACAAACAGATTCATGAGGGCATGGACATCTTTCAGCTGTACTTACGGCAGTGCCAAACTGGGGAGACCGACTTTGATTTGAGGGTTCTGAAGACGAAGATGGAGTCTTGGGGAGAAGTATTATGGACTCATTTAGATCAAGAGGTCAAGACGTTGGGCGCAGAGAACATGAGGAAATACTGGACCGTAGAAGAGATGAGGCGGATGCCAATGTAGATATGCTATATATAGAGGAACATAATTTGGTTTAAACGAAAATATTAATACTTGGTTCTCCCTCCATTTAACCCCCTAGTTTTCTGTCCTAAGGTGTAGGCCATTTTGTACTCTGAACAAAATCACATAAGCAACGTCAACCCCTGCGAATTCTTGCCTGCGCCAGTCGAGCTGACATCGAAATGTTGGATCTGTTTCACATTTCCTCCCGAGACGTCCAGAACCGTTACTGCCGTCTTGACCGTTCCATTTCCTGCGCTCAGGGCATATACAAAGTTCCCCCCTGACGTGACATCGGTAAGGCCATTGTCGCCGTTCGCAGATAGATCAGTGGAACTGATAATGCTAGCATCCGTAGTGCTCATCTCCACGATATGGTTCACAGCAATGTCAGTAACGAAGGCGCTTCCAGTGACCTCGGATATGGTAACCCAACACGTGGCAGACTGATCAGCGATGACGCCCTTCCTTGATAGGTTGGCCTTGTTGCTTGAGTCAACAGCGAGGACAGCGGCACCGAAGGAAGCGTCAGTCACGAAAAGCGAGGTGCTGCCGGGGATTGCCGCGGAACCAAATAGGACCGCGGTGCCGGCCGGGGAGCTGCGAGTTTCGCTCGTCGACAGACTTGAAATTGCGCCTCCACAGGCAGAGGCGGCATTGACTGGGAAAGCAGAGAGAAAACCGGTGTTGTTCGCAGGAGGGTTGCCCTTGACAGTTGTGAACAGGACAGATTCATCACTAGAGAAGAAGGTGTGGGAGACGGTGTTGAATGGGCCGACGGGTGGTGTGGTTTGGCCGAGGCCGAATGGGCGAAGGGCGTCCATCTTGCCGAGGCCATGAGAAGAGAAAGACGTGCAAGAGACCCCAGATTTTACTCCTGTGGTGCCAACGCACACAAGGTTGTTCTTTGCGGAAGCCGCGACTGTGACAGGGAAGTCGCCTGGGATGGAAGCAGAGTGGCCCAGTGCAGTGAGTTTTGTTGGGTCTCTGGCGGAAATCGAAAACATAGTGAGAGAGTTGGAACCGGCATTCACGGCAAATAAATACTAGGCAGTATTAGCATCCGCATCCGCATCGATGCAATACTTCCTTACCTTTCCGGAAACCTTGAGTGCAGACTGGCTACCCAATGCATCCGGGGCAGCCGGCAAGTTTGTGTTCATATCAATTGCGTTTGATCCTTTGCCCCCCGTCCCGGTGACAGATCCAAGAGACAGTGTCCCATCGCATCCGACGGGTAGCGCAACGACAGAATTTTGGGCATCGTTGGTTAAGAAGTAAATAGCTTTTGGGCCATTGCCCTGCTCAGTTGTTTTCCGTGGCTCTGTGTGGGGAGCGCCTTCAACTGCAACGAGCCCGAGCACGGCAGCTGACAAGAGAATCTTTTGGAGAAGGCCTGGCATAGTGATGAAATTGAAGATAGTTAAAAGTAAACAATATTTCGGTGTCGACAGGAGAATTTAAGATAGGCTTTATTGATATACAGAAGGGTTCAGAAGAGCGATATCCATCATACTTATACTTTATGTCCTCCACTTACCTTGCCATATTGGGGAGATGAAGCGCCGCATCGCGCTAGTTTGAGCACTTTCTGGCACTCTGATTATTCAATCAGTCTTCCTCTCTTTGGACGAAATCCACGCGTCCGAAACGGATACTTGTTGGTGGAGGCTGAACATTAGACACTGTTGGTGATGTTGGGTGTTTGGAGCTTGACCCCTCTAGTCCCAATTAGGAGATTTCTGATCAGGAATCATCGTGACAGGGGTAAGGGGGATCGTCAAACGAGACGTATCAGGAACAACACTCACATGGAACAGACGAGACGAGCACCAAAACGGCGGAACATAACTTGTCTGACATCGTAGTCTCAATTGAGATTGAATTTAAATGTAATAACCTGTTCATTACCATGACGCTTCTTTATGAGAAGAGCCATGTTGTCCAATTCGGAGCGGGAGCTCTCCAATCCCCCAATCCCCCAATCCCCCAATCC
>JPKC01002478.1:0-37379 GCA_000750925.1 Pseudogymnoascus sp. VKM F-4518 (FW-2643)
GGGTTGGAGGGATGTGGGGGAGTTGAAGGTCGTGAGGTATCAGGGGAGGAAGGAGAGTGTCGAGTATGAGGAGTATAAGCGCTGGAGTGACTGGACTGCGGCTCAGAAGTGAGGCGGGAGATGGGTGAGGAAGGGGATGAGTGAGGATAGAGATGAGTGAGGATGGAGATGAGTGAGGGAGATGGCTGTGGAAACGCGGTGCTTGGCTTTGTGATGAGGGATGATACTACGATTGGGAGGCACAGGGGGGTTAGAACAGGTCGGCGTACTTTACACGGTGTAGCGTATTAAGATATCTTTGCTTTATAAACCGTATTTCATTCCATCACCACCGTGCCCGTTACCCCACCACGATTCTGGCAACCTTAGTGGATATCTTGGCACATATGGTGCAGAGAGATTCTAATATTCCATCCTGAACCGATTTCCAAGCAACGGCCATGCACATCATAACAAAAGGCCCATCAAGCTGAACACGTAAGCGAAGTACGACGTGCTTACCATCACGAACCCTCGGCGCTATTCCACCTCTATTCCCAGATACGAGATCTGCCTGCCGTCAGCCACGCCTCGACAGAAGCAGCAGTGATCTCGCCCCCACCCTCACATCCCCCTCATTTTCCCCACATTCCCGTTTATCGTATCCCTCAATGCCATCGGTCCTACCCGACTCCACGCCAAACCTTGGTGGTTATCCCTCAATGATCGTCGGAATATCACCTAAAACGACCCTGCAGATCGCCTGAGACATATCTTACCACATTCCGCAGCAGTGAGGGGATGCCGGTAATGCCGGTGAACCACTTTTTCGACGTCATGAGATGGACTGTGTCTCGCGGGGGCGCATATAAGCTCTTCGCGGATTCCCGTGGTGGTTGTGTTTGCGCATAGATTGCCCAGCCGCACAATTTTAGGTTTCTGTACACGCCCACCCATCTCGATAAAACTGATCTTCACCAGGCCATTAGCGGGCGCGGCATTTCTCCTGTTCGCCGTTGAGTCTGTAGGTGCAGCGGCTATGCGGTCGCGTGCCGATGCGGGGTGTGGGATTGTTCATGATTTTAAGGGGGATACGAAGACGGGGGAGAGTATTGAGAGTGGTGAGATACTCCGGACTTACGACGTTTATCTGCCCCCGAATTATGACGAGGTAAGGCACCCAGCAGAGATAAGGGGAAAGCTGTCGTGGTCCAGGATTCTAACAGTTGGTGGTGTAGAACAAACCAACCCCTTTAATCATCTCCTACCACGGGGCCAACGGCGATTCCACCAAACAACGTGCCCTCGACCGCTTCGATAACCACACCTGGAACCCCGACCACATTGTCGTCTGGCCCAATGGATACAAGGTACGTTTCCCCCTCCGCACCCCAAGACGCGCCAACATACCCCTCAATCCCGCCCAACCCTAATACCACCCAGGGCTACTGGGAAGGCCCAAGCTACGCCTCCGCCAATGTCTCAGACAAGAAATTCACCACAGAGCTAATCACCCAACTCCGCGCCAATTTCTGCGTCGACGACACCCGCATCTACGCCGCCGGCAAGTCCAACGGGGGGGGTTTCACAGGCACGCTCGCGTGCTCGCCCGAGCACGGGAAGGATTTCGCGGCCATAGCTGCGTGCTCGGGGGCGTTTTATACGGATGTAGTTGAGGACCCTAACGATAGCTGTGATCCCTCTCGCTCGCCGTTTCCGATTCTCGAGTTCCATGGCTCAATTGACGGGACCGTAAGTCCATCTCACAATCCCCTTCCCCGTTTCGGGATTTCGAGGCCATAAGATGAAATTCCTAACAAACACACAGATCCCATACCGCCCCACGGTCAACGGATCGGGTGGTCCCTTACCTCAGATCCCAGATTGGCTCAATACCTGGGGCCAGCGCAACGGGTGCGCGAAGGACTATAAGCCCGCTGTGTCGCAGCTAAATGGTGATAAGACGGTGCAGGAGACGCTGTATACGTGTAACGGCGCAGATGTAGTGACGGGGTATTTAATTGATGGCATGGATCATAGTTGGCCGTCGACGACGGAGAATAGTGATAATATAAAGCACGGGGATGGGCCGGTGAGTATTGATGCTACGCCGATGATTTTGAGGTTTTTTAGGGGGATTAGGAAACCTTGATGAATTACGTGATGGCTGGAACATAAGATATAGAGATATAGGAGAAGCTATATATCATAATTCCGTTCAAAATTTACTGGGTTGGAGGATGTGATGTCTGGTTTTGTCATATTTGATGTGGGTGATAATAATTCTCCACATAGTAATATATTTTTGCTTAAACATATATATTAATATACCTGCCAAACGTCCATTAACCACCATTACTCACTCAAAAGACATATAGGAGAGCAGAGTGTGTACTAGAGCCCCGTTTCAGTTTTACTTGGATATTTAAAGAGTATAGAATAAATGACGGGCGTTGAAACCGCACCTCAGAGAACACGATAAATTGAATAAACAAAGTCCGCTTACATTTTATCGCAGCCCACTACAATTTATATATGGGCACAATTTTGGAGAGTAAAAGCCACAACCTGATATTATAGACCTGAGTGAGCTAATTGCTTTTGTAATCTTGGATATCTTGCTATAGCAACCTCAACCCCTCTAATCTACCCCGAGGTGGACGGCACCACAGTACTAAAAAACGTACAATCAGGGGCTCATCTCAAACCCGCAGGTTCTGCACCATTACAATGCCCAAAACGTTTCCCAGAGCGCCATTTTCGTTACTCCGTCTCCCTACCCCCCCCCCAACGGCCAATAAATACGCCCCCATTGCCCGCTTCCCAGATCCCGCTTGAAAAAAAAAAGCAATCATCACGTCGAGGCGGCGCCATTATCGCCATCCGCCAGCCTCTCCCTCTGCGCCATGACGCGGCCGTTGCAGATATCAATAAACATCTCAAACTTCTCAATCACCTTATCCTTCTGCTCCAGCGCCGCTCTCAACTGCTCAATCTCCCGACTCGTCTCTTCTTTGACCTGCTCCAACTCCTCCTTCATGCGCGTCACCTCGGCCCTGCACTCTTCCCTGAACTTGTCCTCCGGGTTGGGCGCCGAGCGGCGCTTGTAGATCGTCTGCAGCGGCGCGTCGGGGTCCAGTTCTGTGTCCTGCGATCGCTTGTCTAGTTCACGTGCTATGGCAGCACGCGCATTGTAGATGTCTCGTGGGAGATAGCCCGCGTTGGGGTGCGCAGCTTGGATCTGCTTCAGCGTCTCCTGCGCACTGACACCCGCATCTCGCAGCGCCTTGACTGCCGCAACGGCTGTCCTGTCTAGTCGCCTGGCCGCGGGGTGGTCAATGGCACCCTTGCTAGGTCCGTGGTTGTGCACACAATATAGACCGTCCGGGCGGTACTTCAGCAGCCATTCCATAGTTGTCTCTATAGCGTAGAGGCTGAACTGGCACCCTGTCTTGCGAGAAGTTGTAGCCCGCCTGCGAACGGGGGAATCGACGGGGAGCATGTTGTGTTTTGAAGTGCCGCCTTTATCACACGTCAAGAGCACCTTCTTGAGTCCGATCCTGTTCTTTTTTTTCGAGCGCCCGATAACGCAGGCGTAGCCGCGGGCGAGGCCCCAGGCATTGACGGACTGGAGGAGGGCTTCGAAAGTCGGGAAGGATGTTTCTGGCGGGGCCTCCATGCCCAGATTTGGGTCGGGCGTTAGAGCGAAGTGCGTGGGGAATGTGCTCGATTGTGGAGAGGCAGAGGCGGAAGCGGAGGAGGAGGAAGTGCTGGGGTCATGGCCATTGCTGGGTGGTTGTTGAGGCTGTTGCTGGGGCGCCGGAGGTTGCTGCTGCTGCGGGGTTTGTTGGCGAGCTTGCTGGTGAAGCTGCTGCTGCTGGTGTTGCTGGTGCTGCTTGCCGTTCAGCTGAGGGTGGTGGGAGGTTTGCAGAGTCGGTAGGGGTGGTCGTGTGGCCGTGGGGGCAGCAGCAGCGTGCTGCAATTGGTATAGATAGCTGTTGTGATCTTGCTGCAGTTGCGCATTTGGTGGTGCAGTGGCGAGCGTATTCGGATTCATTCCATTGCTTCCTGAACGGTTCACATTGTCTTCTGGTAGCGACACCTGTCGGGTGAAGTAGGGCGCCGAGGAGGGGACATGAGGTTGTTGCCCAGAGGTTGGTGAGGGCTGTGGCGGTGGGTTGTAGATTGCGTGTATGGTGCTGGGCACGCCGGATTGGGCATATGCACGACGTGCATTCTCCTGTGGTAGAGCGAAGGACATCGAGACGAGATATCGTCAATGCCTTGACCTCGGGAGGTGGTCTGGTGAAGATCGATAGTTAGGGTGTGAGTATATCAATCGTGCTCTGGATCGATCGCCAATAATGTGGGGTGGTGTCAGAACTTGGACCAGCTGTTTTGCTAAGAGCACGTGATTCGACATGTTTGGCGGTGGGGAGAACTCAGGAGCATTGCTTTCGACGGTTCTTAACTACACTTATATTATCACGATTGTCCATAATGTTGGGATCCCGTGTGTTTGTATTATTCTCGTATTCATAAAAACTGTGTCTAGGTATCTCTACTAAGCACAAAACACAGTGGCGGAACGTATTTCTACGTTACAAATCCTCGTATAATCGGAGATTTGTACAGCACTGTGAGGGTGTCTCTGTGACTCTGTCCCGTGTACCAATCCTCGCGCCCATTGAGAGTCAAGATTAAGGGGATCTATTCTCCATTGCCTATTTTCTGGACTTGAAATCTACAGGAAGTAGTCTGGCGTGCCTGTAATAATGTCAGTCGTCATATCAAATAAGATGCTTGCACTCGAAACTTACGTCGTGAAACCATTGGCTCGCCGGCTCTTGGGCATGGATCAAACTGCAAGCTGTAGGTCGTTAGTATGCAATATTCCAAGGTGAGGCTGGCCAACTTACAAGGTGTACTTGAGATGTTCATCGATCTCCATGATTGCCGCTTGGTTACCGCACCTGTAACAGTAATTTGGTGCTGTGTCGCAAGTTAGTGAAGAACAACATAATGGCAAAGTCTCGCTGCATACCAGAAAATATAGTGACAACATTCCGATCTTGAGACCAATTGTAACCCTCCATGACAAGTTGATGAGCCCTGGCAACCAATGTCAAGCCGTTGTTGTGATTGAAAGCCTCCGAAATATCCTGCCCGAATGTGTACCCCGCACCTCTAGGGGATATCCCCCATCCGCATCTATCATCTGGATCGGACCAGAGAAGGTCGCACATTGGTCCTTCATGGGGAACCTCTTGTATGCGGTCAAGTGCTCTGATGTTGTCCAGGGTGTCAATGCTGGGAGACAGACCACCGTGAAGGCAGAATATTTGATTATCGATAAGGGCTGTGAGTGGTAGGTAGTCGAAGAGATCTGTGAAGTGCTTCCAGACGTTCGCGTTCCCGTATTTGCGGAGGCATTCGTCGTAGAATCCGTAGACCTGAGTGATTTGGCGGGATTCGTGGTTTCCTCTGAGGATGGTGATGCGTTGAGGGTAGCGGATTTTGAGGGCAACAAGGAGGGTGACGGTTTCGACTGAATAGTATCCACGATCAACATAGTCCCCTACAGTCGGTTAGCCCACGAGAACCCCAAGGGTATCAATTTGACATGCCCATGAATAAGTAGTTTGTGTCGGGGTTCGGTCCTCCGATCCTGAACAGCTCCATCAGGTCATGGAACTGGCCATGAATATCTCCGCAGACCGTCACTGGGCATTTCTAAACAGTCCATTAGAGTTTGCGTACGCCTGACCGCATGGATGTCAACTTACGACTGGCTGAACGTTTGACTCTTCTTGTAGAACCTCTCTCGCCTGTTCAATCAATGTTAGATTGTTTCCTCAAAGGTGAGCTCGTTGTTCACGAGCACTGGCAGGAAGTAGCCCGATCTTACCTTCTCGCAGAGCCGTTGGACATCCACCTCCGCAAGCTGCTTGCATGTCATCAAGCTCTCAATCCAGCCGTCAAGAGTAGATATAGAAGTAGGCTCAGACACTGGCGATAGTCGCGTGGGCTCCACCACTCTACCAACATCCTCCATGGTGGCGTCCATTGTGCCCCGTTGTCGTTGACGATTGTGACGTTGCGACCAAGGCTGGTGTTGTTTGGAAGCGGGATGTCCAGCTCAGATCGAATGACTCCGCGCGCGTAGGTCTTTTGTCGCAAAATGTTTCTGGGTGCTGTAACAGGCTAAATACAATGCAGCTGGGCCACAGTGGGTATGCCGCTATTCGTGAAGGGTATTGAATTTGGATTGCAGAACGTTTACCCCGATTCTGTATGGGGTACTTGAAGTTGGATAGTGGTATGGGTGGGCTTGCCATATCTCGCTTAGATCAACCCGCGTCTAAATGTACGTACTACACCACCAAGCTATCTACAGTCGTAGCTTACATAAATGAACTCTGCTAACTGCCTTTCAACAATATAAATAGGAATGGTGCGGTAATATATTTATTATACAGTGGTTTTAATTTAAGTATGCCTCTTATACGATCTATGCAAGGCCAAGCCCAACAGGCGTACTCCCCCCACTTGTTGCCTCAGTTTCACGGCCTATCAAATTCTTGAAATCCAGGCCAACTTCAGAGAGCATCTTCGCGTGTTCCCTGGACTGTTCCATACATTCTTTCCAGACGTTGCCTTCACGGTCGGCGCTGCTTAACTGCCTGCTTAAAATAACGTTGAAAGCATCCACCTGTTCCTTCGCCCACTTGACACATGCACTCATCGTCAATGGCGGAAAGCATTCCTGGAATGTTAAGACGGTGTTTTTGATGATCGCAAAGTATACGAATGAGATCTCCCAAATGTACTGGTGTAGATTGCCCTCAAATGTGCATTGTCTGCCATGAACAATTAGCGCGAATAGATAGCCACATAATACATAAAAACTTACCTTGAACGTTTATGAATGGTTAGGCTGCGTGCTTTCAGATACGCCTCCCGCGCGCTATCCTCGAAGCCAAGCCGCGTAAGCCAGCCGACATTGCGCTTCGTCTTTTTCAACTCGTTGTGGCTATCAACAAGTTCACGAGTGATCAGGCCTGCAAGCTTAACAGCCCTCTCGTTGGCCTTGAAGTTGATAAAGTCCTGAGCCACAGCATTATTCTTCAATCCCTTCGCCAAAGCCTTCAGTTTTTCGAGGCGATTGACTGCCTCGTCGAATTGCTGAAGCGCAATGTCAATATCAAGCTCATCAACTTGGCCTTCAACCCAGCGTAGATTCTGCTGCTTGCCATCGACCTCAATGAACACATTCGGGCGCTCTTTCATATCGGATAGTGTCTCTAATAGGTTTGCCTTCTCCAGTAATCCTGGATCCCGTGACGCAAAGTAGTTAATGGTTTCTTTGGTTTTGTTGTTACTTTCAATCTCCGACCGCAATCCCCTTCGTAACTCCTCTACGGCCTTCCGGAAGTTAAGGAGCAGTTGCGTCTTCTCACTGCTGTCTGCGTTCTCTGTACGATAAGTGAAAGATTCTTGTGCAATGCCTCGGATCATAATGGCATCTGCGACCTTATTTCTAGAACCAGTAGCGTCGTTGGTGCCTGCAAGATCAACCATTTCAATGTCGAGCAATGGCCAACATCTATCTGCCACAAGCTTTGAGGGGGCTTGTCGGGGATCAGACCCGTTGGTGCCCTCAATTCGGCGTTTTTTGCGTGAAGCAACAAGAAGATGATCATTCAAGAGGATAATTTGCATGGACCTTCTCGGCTTCCACGTTGCGTTGTCAAGCTCCACCCAAAGACCGGCATTTTGGACGACATGGCGACCAGGTGCCGCAGGCAGAAACTTCTGCGAACCACTAACGGCCTTCCACAAAGCCTGCAGCTGAGAGTTCCACAAAGCCGTACGATCAGCAACAGAGCTTCGCTTATCCCGCTTACTGAGGACCGTATTTAGGGACCCATTGAACCCTGATGCGTCGGCGGTTGCTGAAGATGACGCAGATCTCAGAGCTGTTGTGTTGCTCTTAAGCTCAGACATAAGGTTCCGTAGAGCTCTCATTTCGCCCTTTAATTTTTCGGCTTCCTTACTAATCTTAATGAACTGTGTTCGGTTTTGGTAGACGTTCTGTTGTAAGTCCGTTGAAGTCCGATTTCTCATCTTCTTCAGAGCTTGTTGATAGTCGTCTATGTCCTGTTCAGAAGCGTCGCCCAGAATACTAGCAACATCTAAACGTTGTTAGTATTATATACAGAAAAGAAGGAGTACGTCGCAGTTGATGCGGTTGGATTTTAACTGATCCGGATACTCACATTGCTGCGGTTGCAAGGAAGGGTCACGAAGAGCATTCAAGTCAACGGTGATGCCAGCACCCCTTGACGGCGGCTTGCCTCCATCCCTATCATTGGGCCTAGCAATTCTCCCCGCTGGTGATGTCGATGGAACCGGAGGTGCAGTGGCATCGAACCCCGCAGGTAGGTTGTTAAATCGAGTTGAATACCGACGTTTAACGAGGTCGGATGTCTAGTAGTAAATTAGTTAGATGAATCAAATTTGACACAGAAAGCTTCAATTGGCAGCTGCCTTACCTTTCCACCAGCCTGTTGGCGCTGCTTAGGAACCTCGATGCCCGACTTGCCTCCAGCGCTTCGTGGTACGTCGGGGGTTTGTTGAATTGGACCTGATATTTGTTTGGGAGCACTTATAACTGGGCGTGCTTTCCGCTTCGTTCGCAGCGATATTCCCCTTCCACGGTCGTCAGACATGGCTGGTAGTGTCGTGGTGAAAGTTCAAAGAGTATGCAGTTCGAATTCGTGAGCTCTCCCCGGATTGTACAGTGGCAGCTCCAAGAACGACGTCGTTGGCTGGGACGGTACGGGTGGGCCGCATTACGAGTCCACGCTAAAGTTGCCTAACTATTGAGGCTGACATACCCGCGTCGAAATTATTGCCAAAGGGAACCATTTTTTGGCCATTGACAAGGTCGCCCTACGACATCAACCATAACTGTTGTTTATCCGCAAACCCGCCTCTACAGAGACCAAAGTTTGTTTACACCGTTGTTCAAAATGGTTCAAACTTCAACAATTGTCACTGCTACCGTTGGCACAATTGCGACGGGCCTCGTCGGTATGTGAACCGTCCCATCCCTCAACCTCGGAATCTCCTAACTTTTATGCCCGATAGCTTATGCCATTTACTTCGACCACCGCCGAAGAACGGATCCGGGTTTCAGAAAGCAATTGAAGAAGGAGTCTAAGAGACAGGCACGGGCAGCAAAGGAAGAGGCAGAGGCACACACCAACAGACAACGAGAGGCTTTGAAGGCCGTGGTAGAGGAGGCGAAAGAGGAGGGCTTCCCAGTCGACGTGGAAGAGAAAGAGGCATATTTCATGAATGAGGTCGCGCGCGGAGAGCAATTGGCACAAGATGGTAAGGACCCTACCCTTCAAATCTATATTACCCGCGTTTGGATTGGACAGGCCCCCGACAACACCAAGTTGGAGCTTCATTATCGACAAATATACAAAGTCCTTTGCTAACAAGTTTTAATTTATAGGATCCGATAACCTGGAAGCAGCTCTGTGCTTCTACAAGGCCCTGAAGGTCTACCCGCAGCCATCTGACCTGATCACCATCTACGACAAGACAGTTCCCAAGGTTCGTACTTCTATCCGCAGGTGGCACAAGTCTTCAATACTGATACCCATAACAGCCTGTACTTGACCTCCTTGCCGAAATGATTGCAGTTGACCCCAGCCTTCACGTTGGCCCCTTTGCTGCGGGAAGCGAAGGTTCCGATAGCGGCATTCCAGGAGTTGGATTGGATTAGATGCCTCCAATTTCCTACAACACCTACGACCTCTGAAGATTCCTCAAACTCCCAGCAAGCCATATAGGCAGCATACGCGTTTCAACATGAGGCGGGAGCGCTTTGCAGCCTAGAATCAAACGACTGGGCATGGATCTTTGTATATCAGCTGTACCTGGCGCCCTTCATCTTTGTGTTTTAATTAGTCTCCTACTCCAATTTTACGAACAACGAGGTATGAAGATATATCCTGTTTAGTTTTCTGTCAAAATCAAGGGGTCTCTGGATAGTCATGTATAAATAGAGTTGCGACTTGGATGTGGATAGCATAGATGAGCTTCCAATGCCAAGTCAATTGTTCATCCGAATTCAGTACAATTTACTAGTTTGCGGTAGTTGATATTGATGATTGATGGAGTTAATTCCAAATATAATTCCAAAGTTCACGTTATGGCTCGTTTGGAATGACCAAATAATCATAAGAGCTGTACTACGAGGCTTTGAGACTTTGGTAAAGATTTCTTTGGTTCCCGCTTTATAGCATCATAAGGCGTTTTGGCGAGAGACGCCAGGGGGTGCCCGTAAGGACCCCTGTCGAAATAGTTCAAATCGCGGTCCATCCATCGTTTACGCGAATTGTTAATACCGTTTGGAGACTCCAAGACAACCTCCTTTCAACCATCTCGGTCTACGTGATATCTGGACCCTGAAATTCCACCAAATAAACCACTACCTCTACATCCATTTGCTGTTAAACCCAGGCAACTTTCGAAATGATATCCTACCTATAATTCATACCAAATCACTATGGAGACTCTGGTCTCATCTCCCGCAAGCCCCTCGGCGAATGGTGTCGCAGGCAGCCATTTTTCAACCATAGACCCGACACTGGTTGTTGAGCATCTCACAAGACTAATTGAGGCCAACCTGGGAGCTACAAGGAGAGAACTGGAGAGTATTGGCAGCTTGTTGTCGAAGTCTAGATACCCGGAAACCGTCCAACGTTGCACTCGTTTCGCAACAGAATCGCAGGTTGCCCTCTACGTGCAAAAAGATATCGTCGGAACGGAAGAAGATGACAAGCAGTCGACTTCCGATGGACAAGGTATGTTCTGTCGAATTCTTGCAAATGACGGGACAGAGACTGATAATGAGACAGGCGGCTTTGCTTACACCCTGACCGGCGACCCAACATTATCCCCCCTGACAATCACCTCTCTGATTGTTACAAAACGATCCCCAGCAATAGATCCCTCGATACCAGTTGCTCTACAAATACATTCTATTGTGCTCCCTGGAGCAGCCGCCCAAACCACAACGACAGGTGGCTCAGGCCCAACTATCGAAGTCCTCTACAACCTAATTCATAATGGCCTCGGCCCATTTTTCGATGCATATATCAAGAACCAGGCAGCAGCAAGTGGCAATAGCGGGCGGGCAGAGGTCGACAGCAAGACAGGCATACAAGTCACTAAGAAGAGGATCGCTGACTTAGATCTGAGTCTCCGTCATCTACAAGAAAACGTGGAGATCCCCGAGCTATCCCTTCCGCTCCACCCCCTCGTACAAAATGCAGCGGATGAGGCCGCCGCCCGTGGAACCAAGCCCACCGTGGATTATATTTCAGAGTCGATACTTCAAGACAGCACTTTCTTGAATAGCTTGCAAACTACCGTCAACAACTGGATTAAGTCAATACAGACTATCACAAAGATGACGAGGGATGCCAAAACTGGAACAGCAAACCAAGAAATCGACTTCTGGCTGTCGAAAGAATCGGCACTTGAGAGCATAGAAGCGCAATTACGAAGCGATGGCGTCCAACTCACCCTCGAGATTCTCCGCCACGCGAAACGATTCCAAGCAACCGTTAGTTTCACCGCAGATACTGGGCTGAAGGAAGCTACGGAAATTGTCCAGAAATACAATCAGCTCATGCGGGACTTCCCTTTGGATGAGTTGAATTCAGCTACGGCGCTTTCGAAAGTGGTGGAGGCTATTGGTCTTATTTTCAACCATCTTAACAAGAAGCTGAGGATTTGCCCCTATCCCGTACCACGAACGCTGTCCCTTGTCGAAGCTATTTCTGCGGACCTCGACACCAAGCTGCACTCCTTACTTCACGGCAGATCGTTGATGCATCTCGATTATAGAGATTTCAAAGTCTTAATGACGACAGCCGACAGCATTTTTGCAGCATGGGACGAGAGTATTAAAGAATTCACAAATGTTGCAAGAGAAGTGACTCGGAGACGAAACGACAAGTTCATTCCTATCAAGATCAACTCAAGACATGCGGCGCTTCAGCAGCGACTTAAATACGTCAATACGTTCCGCGACAACCACGAGCAATTGCAACGAACTATTGTCAATGTTTTAGGCCCCAAGAGCAATGGAGGCGGTGTCGATGCTGGCTCCGCTAACGGCGTGGTTCTCATTGAGGAAATGGGCGATGTCGATGCTGTTGAAGAGGTGCAACAAGCATATGCCGCCTTGAAGAACGTCGATTTGCTAGACACGTCTCCAGAAGGCACTCAATTCTGGGCGCAGCAGGAAACTGCCTACAACGAAAGAACCGCAAGAGTCGAGAACTCCATCATTGCAAGGCTGAGAGATCGCCTGGCTACTGCGAACAGCGCCAACGAGAAGTTCAGAGTTTTCTCCAAGTTCAATGCCCTATTTGTACGACCAAAGATTCGGAGCGCCATTGCAGAATATCAGACTGTTCTTATCAACAATGTCAAAACTGATATTACTGCGCTTCACGAGCGTTTCAAGCAGCAATACGGACATTCCGAAGCTCATGCTATGGCACAGTTGCGCGATCTTCCTCCTGTGGCAGGTGCTATTATATGGGCACGACAAATTGAGAGACAACTCGATGGCTATATGGAGAAGGTCGAAAATGTCTTGGGTCATGATTGGGCACTACATGCCGAGGGTCAGAAACTCCAGACAGAGAGCAACATGTTTAGAAAGAAGCTCGACACACGACCTATTTTCGAAGCCTGGCTGCATGATGTTCAGCGGAGACAAATTAACATCACTGGCTTACTCTTCGCTATCAACAAAAATAGATCGGCTGGTAATGCTCTGGAGCTTGCTGTCAACTTCAACCCTCAAGTCATCGCCCTTTTTAAGGAGACTCGCAATCTGGTGTGGCAAGGCTACCAAGTACCCCACGCAATTAATAACATATCGAAAGAGGCCAAACGAGTTTATCCTTATGCCGTCAGCCTTATGGAAAGCGTCCGCACGCTTGCACAGACCAATCGCCAGATTTCGGAGATGTCAGACGTGTCGACTTTACTCAGCGGATATCAGAACGATGTCCAGGCTCTCATCGCCAAAGGGCTACCGCTGAAATGGGAGTCTTTTATCCACTCCTATGATGTTCATATTAAGCAAACGTACCTAGCGAATGGAACCATGGACCACAACTCTGGCAACAGGAACGAAAGCAAGCATGTTCAATTTGTTCGCGAGTTTGGAGTCACTGTGTCTCTGCTCCAGAACAAGACAGAAGTCCTCGCCTCCATCAACACAACTGTGCAAAGAGCGCTGGCCGATATTGAGACCTGTCCATACAATGAGGTGACTTTCCAAGAAAGACTGGAAACTATTCAGATGGCTGTCGATCAGCTCAACTTGGAGAATTTCGTTAACCTGGACCACTGGGTTCATGGTATGAACCAGCGTATCGAGAATACTTTACTCGGACGACTCCATCAAGCAATAAAGGCCTGGATCGAGGCTTTCCAGGATGTTCAATCCGAGACTGTCGATAGCGATAGCAGAAGAAAAACCCTCACTGGTGCGAACGATGCATCGATTTCCTCGGTGCCTGTTATCCGCCAACTGGTCCACGAGATTACAATGCGAAACCAAGTTATTTATCTTGAGCCTCCTCTTGAATATGCTCGGGCAAATTGGGTTTCGGAGTTGCATGGCTGGCTTGGTGTCGTCTGTAACCTGAGAAAAATCAAAGCTTCTCGTTACCAAATGAGTATCGCCGCGTCTAGTGAGGCAGAGGCGCGATTCACAGACCTACCAAGGAATTGCGCCGAGAGCTTACTTGAAGTGTACACCACTATTGAGGACCAGCTTCTTGAAATCAGCCGTTATGTTGATAAATGGTTGCAGTTCCAATCTCTTTGGGACCTGCAGTCAGAGCAGGTATACGAGATTTTGGGCGATCAATTATCAAAGTGGTTACAACTTCTTCGGGAAATCCGGAAAACTAGATCAACCTTCGACACCACTGAGGTTAGCCGCTCATTCGGCCATGTAACTATCGACTACGACCAAGTGCAAACCAAAGTCAATGCCAAGTATGATCAATGGCAGCACGAGATTTTGACCAAGTTTGCAGGACGTCTAGGCACCAGAGTTCGCGAAGTGCATTCGGAGATCGAGAAGGCACGGAAGGATCTGGAAGTTCAATCTCTAGAAGCCAGCTCCACCGCACAAGCCGTCCAATTTATTACAATTGTTCAGGCTTGTAAGAGGAAGGTTAAGACTTGGGGCCCTGAGATCGAGATATTCCGACAAGGCCACACGACCCTGGTTCGTGAACGATACCAGTTCCCAGCAGATTGGCGATCCAACGAGCAGGTTGATTCTGAGTGGGATGCTCTCAATGAGCTGCTCAACCGCAAGAGCAAGACTGTACAGGACCAGACAGATGCTCTCCGCGCTAAAATTGTGGCTGAGGATAGACTTGTGGGAGACAAGATCGCCGAAATCATCGTCCAATGGAACGAGGAAAAGCCCGTTTCGGGTACCATTGCACCTGATGTGGCCTCCTCCACATTAACCTCCTTCGAATCACGAATCACCAAGTTACATGAAGAGTCGCTCATGGTTTCGCGTGCAAAGGAAGCCTTGGATATTCCTGGCAGCCCCGATGCCGCCCTCGCTGCCATTTTGGAAGAAGTCCAAGATTTCAAGGGTGTCTGGGCCGCCTTGTCGACTATTTGGAAGAGCCTTAACGACCTTCGTGATACTCTTTGGAACAGCGTCCAACCAAGAAAACTGCGAGCTTCAATCGATGGCCTAATTAAGATGACGAAAGATATGCCTAGCCGAATGCGCCAATATGCCGCCTTCGAACATATCCAGAACATCTTACGCAAGTTGCTGAAAGCTAACTCTCTCCTCGCTGAGATGAAATCTGAGGCCGTCCGCGACCGTCATTGGAACAAGATCTATAAGTCTCTTAGACCGGGGAAGCGCTATTCTCCCATCTCCATGACACTTGGCGATGTTTGGGATCTCAACCTTGCTGCAAGCGAAGTAGTTATTCGGGACATCATTGCCCAGGCGCAGGGAGAAATGGCACTGGAAGAGTTCCTTAAGCAGGTTCGGGAGATTTGGACAAATTACTCTCTTGATCTTGTGGCCTACCAGAATAAGTGCAAACTTATTCGTGGCTGGGATGATCTCTTCGCCAAGTGCAGCGAAAACCTGAACTCACTGCAGGCCATGAGGCACTCACCTTATTATAAGGAGTTCGAAGAGGAAGCTGCTTCTTGGGAAGACAAGCTTAACCGTGTTCACGTCCTCTTTGATGTCTGGATTGATGTGCAGCGCCAATGGGTCTACCTCGAAGGCGTATTCACTGGCAACGCTGACATCAAGCATCTTCTACCCGTTGAATCGAACAGATTTCAAAATATCAACACTGAATTCTTTTCGGTCATGAAGAAGGTGTACAAGGTACCATTTGTCCTTGATGTCCTCAACATCCCTGAAGTTCAGAAGTCGTTGGAGCGCCTGGCGGACTTGTTGAACAAGATCCAGAAGGCTCTGGGAGAATATCTCGAAAGGGAAAGAGTATCATTCCCACGCTTTTACTTCGTTGGAGATGAAGATCTATTGGAAATCATCGGCAACAGCAATGATACACTCCGCATCGCAAAGCATTTCAAAAAGATGTTTGCCGGATTATCTGGGCTTATCATGGATCAAGAGGCAATCATTTCAGGCTTCACGTCAAGGGAGGGCGAAGAAGTTCGATTGAAGAAAGAAATATCTCTTGTCAAAACGCCAAAGATCAATGATTGGCTGGCACTCCTAGAGAGTAGCATGAAGAGCACTCTCGCTGAACTACTCGCAGAGGCATACAGCGAGTTTCATTCGCTCTTTACTGCCGAAGATGTGGACTCTACACTTCTTAATGAGTACATCACGAAGTTTCCAGCTCAAATTGTTGTCCTCGCTACTCAAGCTGTCTGGACAAATGCGGTTGAAGCCTCTCTTCAAGCTGGCGGTTCGACTCTTCAAACTCTCTACGATCAAGAAGTGAAGGTCCTACGACTGCTTGCCACTACCGTTCTTGGTGATCTCGACCCAATTGAGCGAAAGAAGTGCGAGCACCTTATCACAGAATGTGTCCATCAACGTGATGTAATCGAGAAGCTCATCAGACTCAACGCAACGACCCCAACTCATTATATGTGGCTCTTGCAGATGCGCTACGTATACCAGCCCGAGGGAGACTTCTTGAACCGTATTTCGATCAACATGGCAAATGCCAAGTTGAGCTACGGTTTCGAATACCTTGGAGTCGCAGAGAGGCTTGTTAGAACACCTCTGACCGATCGTTGTTTCTTAACCTTAACACAAGCTCTTTCCCAGCGACTTGGTGGATCGCCATACGGTCCCGCCGGTACTGGTAAGACCGAGTCCGTCAAAGCCCTCGGTGTCCAGCTAGGTAGGTTTACCCTTGTATTCTGCTGTGACGATACTTTCGATTTCCAAGCTATGGGACGAATTTTCCTTGGTATCTGTCAAGTTGGAGCCTGGGGTTGTTTCGATGAATTCAACCGTTTGGAAGAGCGAATTCTTTCTGCAGTCTCGCAGCAAGTCCAAAACATCCAATTGGGCCTCAAGCAGGGTATAGAAGACGAGAAGTCGCAGATAGAGCTTGTCGGCCGCCAACTGCGAGTTAACGCCAACACCGGTATATTCATCACGATGAACCCTGGTTATGCCGGTCGATCGAACTTGCCTGATAATCTCAAGAAACTGTTCCGCAGTGTGGCAATGTCGAAGCCGGATAAAGAGCTGATTGCCGAAGTTATGCTCTACTCCCAAGGTTTCAACCAAGCAAAGCAACTCTCGAAGCAGACTGTACCATTCTTCGATCGCTGCGGGGCTAAGCTATCGAAACAAGCTCATTATGACTTTGGGCTTCGTGCGCTTAAGAGTGTTCTTGTTAGCTCTGGTGGATTGAAGCGTGCTAGGTTGACAGTATCTGGCGGCGACCTTGGTCCTGAAGAGGAGGTCGAACCCCAAATTATCGTTCAGAGTATTCGGGAGACCATCGCTCCCAAGTTGATCAAGAGCGACGTGGAAATCATGAGAGCGATTGAAGAAGAATCCTTCCCCGGAGTTCAATATATTCCGGCAGCCCTAGAAGAACTCCAGGCATCCATGCGAAGCATTGCTGCCGAAAGGAATCTTGTTGTCAATGACACATGGATGACGAAGATCCTTCAACTATTCCAAATCCAGACGATTCATCACGGAGTTATGATGGTCGGTAACTCTGGCTCCGGAAAGACAGCAGCCTGGAAAGTTCTCCTTCAAGCTCTACAGCAAGTAGAGGGCGTGGAAGGCGTCTGCCATGTTATTGACTCGAAGGTCATGTCCAAGGAGGCTTTGTACGGCAACCTAGATTCTACCACCCGAGAGTGGACTGACGGTCTGTTTACGAGCATTCTTCGCAAGATTGTCGACAACCTGAGAGGCGAGGAGACAAAGCGCCATTGGATTGTCTTCGATGGAGATGTCGACCCGGAGTGGGTTGAAAATCTTAACAGTGTTCTTGACGACAACAAGCTCTTGACTTTGCCGAACGGAGAGCGTCTCAACCTCCCATCAAACGTACGAATCATGTTCGAGGTTGAGACTCTCAAATATGCTACATTGGCAACAGTCAGTCGTTGTGGTATGGTTTGGTTCAGTGAAGATACTGTCACTCCAACGATGATGGTAGACAACTATCTCGGAAAGCTTCGCAAGGTGGCACTGGAGGATCTCGACGAAGACTCCGTTGCTACAGGTCAAACCACAGCCAAGGCATTGGCCATCCAAGAGGAAGTCTCGGATTTGTTACAGTCCTATCTTAAGACAGAGGACTTCCTCCTTACTGCACTCGAGCATGCGGAGAATTTCAATCACATCATGGAGTTCACAGTTGCCCGCGTTTTGAACACTTTGTTCTCGCTCCTCAACAAGACAGTTCGGGATATTGTGGAATACAATGCCCAGCATGTTGATTTCCCCTTGGATTCCGACCAGGTCGAATCGTTTGTGTCGAAGAAGCTACTTCTTGCACTCGTATGGTCCTTGACGGGTGATTGCCCACTTGGTGACCGAAAGGTGTTCGGTGATTATGTCGCAACTCTATCCACATTCGGTTCGCCACTTCTCGACGGCAATTCATCTTTGATCGATTTCGACGTAACATTGCCTCAGGCGCAGTGGGTTTCGTGGCAGACCCAAGTGCCAACGATAGAGGTCAATACGCACTCGATTACCCAGACAGATGTTGTCATTCCAACCCTAGACACTGTCCGCCATGAGGATGTCCTTTACTCATGGCTTGCCGAACATAAACCGCTCCTTCTATGTGGTCCACCTGGTTCTGGAAAGACGATGACATTATTCAGCGCTCTACGCAAGCTACCCAACATGGAGGTCGTTGGACTGAATTTCTCGAGTGCGACAACGCCAGACCTACTGATCAAAACTTTTGAGCAATACTGCGAGTACAAAAAGACGTTGAACGGCGTTATTTTGTCCCCAACCCAAATCGGCCGATGGCTTGTACTTTTCTGCGACGAGATCAACTTGCCGTCGCCTGACAAATACGGGACACAGCGTGCCATCTCCTTCCTGAGACAGCTCGTCGAGCAGAACGGTTTCTGGCGAACATCTGATAAGACATGGGTCACGCTCGACAGGATCCAATTTGTGGGTGCTTGCAACCCTCCTACAGATGCTGGCCGTACTCCTATGGGCGCTAGATTCCTAAGACATGCCCCGTTGATCATGGTTGATTATCCCGGCCAGTTATCACTCAAGCAGATTTACGGCACCTTCACAAGTGCTGTGTTGAAGATTGTTCCGTCGCTGAGAGGTTACTCTGAAGCACTGACAAATGCCATGGTTCAATTTTATATCGAATCTCAGGAGCGTTTCACTCCAAAGATCCAACCTCACTACGTCTACAGTCCCCGTGAGCTCACAAGATGGGTTCGAGGTATTTACGAAGCCATTAGACCACTTGATACTCTTTCCGTGGAAGGGCTAGTACGTATCTGGGCGCATGAGGCACTCCGACTCTTCCAGGATCGTCTGGTGTCCGAAGACGAACGCAAATGGACCGACGATGCTGTCCGCCGAAACGCGCTTGAGTTCTTCCCAATGATGGACGAAACCAAGGCTCTCGCTGGACCGATCCTGTATTCGAACTGGCTCTCAAAGAACTACGTTCCTGTCGATAGAGAACAACTGCGCGAGTTCGTAAAGGCTAGACTGAAGACTTTCTGTGAGGAGGAAGTTGATGTGCCCTTAATTCTTTTCAATGATGTCCTCGAGCACGTTTTACGCATTGATCGTGTCTTCAGACAACCACAAGGACATCTTATTTTGATTGGTGTTAGTGGTAGTGGCAAGACGACATTGTCCAGATTTGTTGCCTGGATGAATGGCCTGAAGGTTTTCCAAATCAAGGTCCATGGCAAGTACTCAGCTGAGGACTTCGACGACGATCTTCGCGATGTTCTTCGTAGAAGTGGATGTAAGGGCGAGAAGATTTGCTTCATTATGGATGAATCTAATGTCCTTGATTCCGGATTTCTTGAGCGAATGAACACTCTGCTTGCCAATGCCGAAGTTCCTGGTCTGTTTGAAGGCGATGAATTGGCATCCCTGATGACTGCTTGCAAGGAAGGTGCTCAACGCCAAGGCCTCTTACTCGACTCCCAGGAGGAACTCTACAAGTGGTTCACACAACAGATCATCAAGAACCTTCATGTTGTTTTCACTATGAATCCGCCGGAAGATGGTCTTTCGTCCAAGGCAGCGACTAGTCCTGCTCTTTTCAATCGTTGCGTTCTCAACTGGTTTGGTGACTGGTCTGATCAAGCATTGTTCCAGGTTGGATCCGAATTAACCCATTCTGTCGACCTGGACCGTCCAAACTACACTGCCTCCGATAGTATCCCAGTCGCATATCGCGATCTCACCTTACCTGCCAGTCACCGGGATGCAGTTGTCAACGCAATGGTTTATATCCATTACTCTCTCCAGCGCTTCAACACCAAGTTGCTAAAGCAGCAGAGCAGAGTCACTTTCCTCACTCCCAGGCACTTCTTGGACTTCGTTGCTCAATACGTCAAGCTTTACAATGAAAAGCGCGAAGACTTGGAGGACCAGCAGCGTCATTTGAACGTTGGTCTAGAGAAACTGAGAGACACTGTGGATAAAGTTCGCGACCTTCGCATCAGCCTCGCAGAGAAAACAGGCCAACTGGAGCGTAAAGATGCCGAGGCAAACGAGAAGCTCCAACGTATGATTGCCGATCAACGTTTAGCAGAACAACGCAAAACCACGTCTTTGGAGATTCAGTCTGCTCTTGAGAAGCAGGAAGTGACGGTGGCCGAACGCCGAGAGCTTGTCCTCAACGACCTGGCGAATGCCGAGCCTGCTGTTATCGAGGCACAAAAGAGCGTTAGCAATATCAAGAAACAACATCTTACAGAAGTGCGTTCTATGTCCAACCCTCCAAGAGGTGTTAAGCTTGCTTTGGACTCTGTTTGTACCCTGCTTGGCCACCGCATCGACAGCTGGAAGACGGTTCAGGGTATTATTCGTCGTGATGACTTCATTGCAAGTATTGTCAATTATGACAATGAGAAGCAGATGACGAAGAACCTTCGAGTGAAGATGCGAAACGACTTCCTTTCCAAAGAAGACTTCACCTACGAAAAGGTCAGCCACGCCAGTAAAGCATGTGGACCTCTTGTCCAGTGGGTTGAGGCTCAAGTCAACTATTCTGAAATTCTGGATCGTGTTGGGCCGTTGAGGGAAGAGGTGGGCCTGCTGGAGGAGAAGGCTCTCGAGACGAAGGCGGAGGCACAGGCCGTCGAAAATACCATCACTGCATTGGAGCAAAGTATTGCACGATACAAGACGGAATACGCAGCCCTTATTAGCGAGACACAGGCAATCAAGTCGGAGATGTCACGAGTTCAATTTAAGGTCGATCGCAGTGTTCGTCTTCTTGACAGCTTATCGTCGGAGAGAACCAGATGGGAGGATGCAAGTAAATCATTTGAAACCCAGATCAGCACCTTAGTCGGAGATGTTCTAGTTGCAGCTGCTTTCCTGGCATACAGTGGACTTTACGACCAGCAATTCCGCAAAAACATGATGGATGATTGGCTCGGCCAACTCCAGATGTCTGGCATAGATTTCAAGCAACACAACCCGATTACTGAGTACTTGTCGTCGGCCGATGAAAGACTAAGCTGGCAAGAAAATTCTCTGCCAGTTGACGATCTGTGCACTGAAAATGCCATCATATTGAAGCGCTTCAATCGTTACCCTCTGATCATCGATCCTTCCGGACGTGTTACAGAGTTCCTTCAAAAGGAATGCAAAGACCGGAGATTGACTGTTACGAGCTTCCTGGATGATTCGTTCACCAAACAGCTCGAGAGTTCACTTCGTTTTGGTAACCCCATTTTGATTCAAGATGCCGAGCATTTGGATCCAATCCTTAATCACGTCCTCAACAAGGAGTACCAAAAGACTGGCGGCCGTGTTCTCATCCAGCTCGGCAAACAAGAGATCGATTTCTCCCCAGCCTTCAAGATCTACCTCTCGACCAGAGATCCATCTGCTACGTTTGCACCAGATGTATGCAGTCGCACAACTTTCGTCAATTTTACTGTCACCCAGAGCAGTCTCCAAACACAGTCGCTGAACGAAGTCCTGAAATCTGAGCGACCTGACGTGGATGAGCGAAGATCCAACCTGATTAAATTACAGGGAGAATTCAAGGTCCACCTTCGCCAATTGGAGAAGCGTCTTTTGCAGGCTTTGAACGAGTCCCGTGGCAATATTTTGGATGATGACAATGTCATTGAGACTCTCGAAACATTGAAGAAGGAGGCCGCTGAAATCTCAAAGAAGATGAGCAACACCGAAGGGGTGATGGCAGAAGTCGACGCAATTACGCTCCAGTACAATATCATTGCTCGGTCTTGCAGCGCTGTATTTGCTGTGCTGGAACAGCTCCATTACCTCAACCACTTCTACCAGTTTTCGTTGCAATATTTCTTGGACATTTTCAACAGTGTTCTCCACGACAACCCAAGGTTGGCCACCGAGACAGATCACAATGTTCGAAGAGATATTATCATAGAAGACCTTTTCGTGACAACCTACCAACGAACTTCGCTTGGGTTGTTACAGAAGGACCGCATAACATTCGCAATGTTGCTTGCCCAAGCTTCTCCATTTAAGATGGATAAGGGCCTCATCGACTTAATCCTGGATGATAGCATTGACGGTACCGACCTATCGACTGAGACGGACCGCAAGGACGAAATATTTGCCCGAGCAGCGCGTGTTCCTGCTCTAAAGGGGAAACTGGACAACGTACCTCCTGCAGATTTGGTCCGCTTCTTCTGCGAGGAAATGGGAGAGAACTTCATCCCCAAGATTTGGGACGACAATACCAGCGAGATAGACAAGGAGCTGTTGTCATTACTAGTCGTTAAGATCTTCCGCCTCGATCGATTTGTTCCTTCCGCAGAGCGTTTCGTTACCGCGGTGTTCGGCTCAAGAATCTTCGACATGACGGAAGACCTAAGCCAGACTGTCGAACAGGTTTCGGCAAGCCGCCCTATTGCCCTCTGCTCCAGCCCTGGGTTCGATGCCAGTTACAAGGTGGATAGTCTCGTTGAAAGAGTCCAGGCTTCTTGCACGAATATAGCCATGGGTTCAAACGAGGGCTTATCAACGGCAGACAAGGCAATCAGCAACGCAGCCGCCACAGGAAACTGGGTGCTTATCAAGAACGTTCACTTGGCACCTACTTGGCTCCAAAGTCTTGAGAAACGTATGGATTCTCTCAAGCCGCATCCAGACTTCAGACTCTTCCTGTCGATGGAATCGAGTCCGAAGATTCCTGTCAATCTGCTGAGAGCTTCTCGTGTCTTGATGTACGAGCAACCTGCTGGAGTGAGAGCGAATATGAAAGATTCTCTTTCGTCTGTTTCGACCAGGGCGATTAAGACACCAGTTGAGCGAACTCGCCTCTATCTTCTGCTCTCTTTCCTGCATGCAGTTGTACAAGAGCGTCTCCGCTATGCGCCGAACCTTGGATGGAAGGGTTTCTGGGAGTTCAATGACAGCGATGTATGTATTACCCGAGCCACCGATACAAGTGCCCTTTACTAACTTAATTTACAGTATGAATGCTCTGCTCATGTGATCGATACGTGGGTTGAATCCGTTTCTGCCGGCCGGTCAAACGTTGCACCCCAAAACCTCCCATGGGATATGCTACGGACTTTGATTACTGAAACTTATGGAGGAAAGATTGATGACGAGGGAGATTTCGCACGCCTTACCCAGCTAGTTGAATCCATCATGACCCCCGCCGCATACGAGATCGGTCACAAGCTTGTGGAAAGCACACCAGGACTCACAGTATCCATGGATGGAGGTGATGGAAGCCTGGTTGTCCCCAGTGGAACCGGGTTGAAAGAATATATGGAGTGGGTGAATAAGTTGCCCGAGAGAGAGCCGCCGACTTATCTCGGCCTGCCGGCGAACGCAGAGAAGCTGCTCCTTGTGGGCTTGGGAAGGAGCATGATTGGAAATCTCGGGAAGATCACCGAGATACTTGATGAGGGGGAGCAGTTGATGGCTGAGGCGGCCGTAGCGGCCTGAGGAAGAAAAGCCAAATAAGGCTGATGTGTTGAAGATTATGGAAGATATGGAGTTGATGTATGATGTTTCGTTTGTATGAATTTGGATCAGTTGTATATTTAGCTTATTTCAGCGCGCGTCTTGCTTTGCAAGGATAGGGCTAGATTGTACGGGTACGGGAAGCGGTGGTCTGTCTTATACCCTTTTCTTATGTATAATTTTTCTTACATGGAGATACAGTAGAACCTCCAAATAAAAACCCATTAAATAATAGCTTTAAGACTGAGATACCTTGTGTGAATCTTCTTTGTGATGTATCCTCTGACCGAGCATACATTTCTGCAATCTCCTCTCCATTCTCTTAGCAAATTACCGTGACTTCCACCACCATCCTCCTACGCCCGCTGCAAATAAAACCACTGTTCCCGCAATCCTCACCACCGCTCTCTTCACCATCTTTTCAATGGCCTTATTCGCATTCTTCTCAAACTCATTACCCCCTTTATTTCCCCAAGGGAAGTCTTCATCCGGCACCTCCTTCCCCAAAAACTCACACAGTGGCCCCCAGCCATCCTTCACCTCCCAATCCAAATACTCCCTCTCCTCACTCTTCAACTTCCCCTCCAACCTCTCATAATACTTCTCCGCCCACTCCTTCCCATTCCGCTCAAAACCCCCCTCCCCTTTCCCCATAATCCCCATCCACAACACCGCACTCCGATACCACCAAAACAACTCCGCATCCCACCAACTCAACCCCCAAATCCCCCAGCTCCCCAACACCATCTTTGCAGCCTCATTCAGACTCCGATGCCACGCATCCATATCCCTCCTCCGATTCAGCACCACCTTCGCCCCCGGATAGAAATCCAGCAGCTCCTCGGCAAATATCCCAGGCGGCATATCCATCACCCCATTGCAGTCACCCAGCAGCACATCCCAGTCGAAATCCCGACCTAGCTTATCGTCGCCGCGCACTTTGGCTTGTAGGAGGGGAACCCAGATGGTGCAGTCGTTGGGGCGCGTGGAGGGGAGGTCGAAGCCGTGCCAGATGCGGGGGTAGCGGAGGGTTAGGAGCGCGGTGCGGAGGGAGTCGGTGCCGCTGCGGGGGAGGCCGAGGGCGAGGATTTGCATGGGGTTGGAGGCGGGGCGGGGGCGGGGAGGTGGTGGTGGGAGAGGGTAGAGGCTTTGGTAGAGGCGTTCTGTCATGGTGATGGTTGTGGAGATGGTATAGTGGTGTTTAGGTGGTGAGCGATCTTATAAGCTCTGTATCTCGTAGTTATGAGAATGGAGAGAGAGCGGTCGCTATGGGGGGGGAAATGGAAGGTCAGAGAGGAATTTCAGGTTGTATTTAATTAGACGTTGGACAGAACAGCAATGGTGTTGCTTTAATATAAGCTGTTCCCATGTCCTGTCGAAGCACCTACCAAGGTGGAGGGCTGGGATATATATAGATGAGCTGACGGGATCCATGTCTTAGCCATGGGTCAACCCTGATCATCCCCATTTATTGCCGCATCGCGCATCCTAATCCACCCAATACAGTAATATACGATGTGGTAAGACGAGGAATAAGACAACAGTGCAAACAAGTTCCTGCTCTACATCGGTTGTTTCACAAGATGCCTGCTCGCTACTCAGCCTTAATCCGGTCAGATTGTGTACGCGTCAAGATGATTCCCATATGAGAATTCCCGACTCATAACAACGCCTTCAGTCTCACGCGTGACTTCCACGTATTAATCTTTCTTACACTGGAGTGTTATGAATGCCATTGATTTCTAACGATGTGAATCCATCTAAACCTATGCGATCTAGCCGTGTACCCCCATGCATCTTCGCCGGGACTGTAGCAACACGTCTATCTAACGATCATGTGCTCTCTATCCGGACCAGTACCAATGTACTTGATCTTCAGCCCATGACCCAAGAACGTCTCGATGAACTCGATGTACTTCTGGGCATTCTCCGGCAGCTGCTCCCACTTCGTCGACCCGCTCGTCGACGACTTCCAGCCCGGCAGCGTCTCGTAAACAACCTCCACCTTCTCCAGGATATCAAGGCTCGCGGGGAAAGAATCAAGCTTCTCGCCGTTGTACTTGTACGCCACAGCGACCTTGAGCTCGTCAAAGTCGTCGAGGACGTCAAGCTTGGTCAGGTTCAGCGACGTGTAGTCGTTGACCTGGTGGGAGTACGCGACCACCACAGCGTCGAACCATCCGGTGCGGCGCCTGCGGCCGGTGGTAACACCCCACTCGCGGCCTTGCTCCTGGAGCTTCACACCAAACTCGTTGAGTTGCTCGGTTGGGAAGGGTCCGCCGCCAACACGGGTAGTGTAGGCCTTTACAACGCCAATAACTTCCTTCAGCGATCTCCATCCGAGGGTCAAGCCGGTCAGGATTCCTCCCAGGCCGGTGTTGGAGCTGGTGACGTAAGGGTAGGTTCCGTGGTCAATATCCAGCATGATGGCGTTTGCGCCCTCGACAAGGATGCTGGTCTTGCTCTCCTTGGCGGACTGCAGGAATGGGACCTGGTCAATGACAAAGGGGGCGAGCTTCTGGCGGTATTCCTTGAAAGACGCGATTTCAGCCTCTGGGTCATACTCGAGCAGGTCTCCGTAGCGCTTCTTGAAGCCGGCCGCTATGCGGCGGAGCTTGGTCTCGAAGAGCTCCTCATCGAAGATTTCGCTGATACGGATACCACTCCGGGTCATCTTTGTGCTGTATGTTGGCCCAATACCTGTCTGATGTTAGTATTCATGTCTGGTATAGCAGCGGCGGCGACAACATACCCTTTCCGGTTGTGCCAATCTTCTCTCCGCTGAGCTCCCTCTCCTCGAGCCCGTCAACGCGCTGGTGCAGGTCCAAAACAACGTGCGCGCGGTCACTGATGAATAGTCTATCATCGACAATGACGCCGTGGGTCTTGAGAGCCTCAAGTTCCTCGAAAAATGCGGGGATGTGGACAACAGTTCCCGAACCGATGAGGTTCACACATTTTTGGTTGATGAGTCCGAGACCGCTCGGGATCATGTGGTAGTGTAACGTCTTTCCTTCCGCGACAATGGTCTATCGAGGGTTAAATATCGGATCATAATATGTATTGGTAGATTATCGTACATGGCCAGCATTGTTACCGCCCCTGTTGGTCAATTGTCAGTACGGCTTCATGATAAACGCACTTTTTGGGTACTTACTGTGCGCGGGCACAGATTTGCGCCTTGCTAGATAAGATGTCCACCTTTCATAATTTAGCCCAGGAGTCGACGGAGAGGATAGAATAATGTACCAATTTGCCTTTGCCCTCTATTCCATAAAAGTCAGCATGGCCATCCGCAAACAATGGGACGGAGTTGTCGTGTGCATACCATCTCCCCACTTGAGTCACCCCTCTATCAGCCCTATAACACGCAAACACGGCCACAAATCACCGTTTCTTGGGCAAGATTGCTTACCTGGGATCCGAGAACCACAGTGACATTAGCCATGGCTAATTGATCTTCGTTTTTTATGTAACGGGGGGGTGTTGTTACTTTCCGTGAAGTCGTCGTGCAATCCAAAGGTTCATCTGGTCGCCGATGGAGGGGCATATATGACTGTGGGCGCGGACTTTTCCGGTTCCGGACCGAAACTTTCTTCCCGATCACGTGCTTGGCTGGGCAGCTGGGCGCTGTTGGAGATCTCTTGGGGCCAAGAAACAAAGAACTTGGAAACAATTTTGTAGTTATTCAATTCACATTTTCAGTATTTATGCCGTACTGGCAGTTTATAAGAAGTCTATAAGTGTCAAACCCTGTGCAGTGTTGAGACGGGCATCTCACCTCCCCAATTATGAGTACGGTACCCCACGAAATATAGAGGGTTCAAGCCACCCCCGCATTACCAGCCGTTGAACATCCTCCACGGATCAGCCTTGCTTCAGCCTTGTTTGATTCGATGTATCAATTTCACCACCGGAATATATCTTTCATACGTACAGGGATCTTTAAGACTGTAAATGAAACAATAGTGAATGAATTGGCGGAGGGCGAAGCTGAATAGAGAAAGCAAAGGAGGCAGAGTTTGGATAACTCAGATGTCATAATGGCACCCTGACGACACAGTTTGCAAGAGTATTCCATTTCTTGACTATGAAACAGAAATCGAAGCCAGACGCCCAACTCCACCATTGCCTTGGGTATCTATCCCATATCTTGCCTCTGCAACACGCGTAAAGGCCAGCGGCCACACCAGAAACCCCGAGCAAACACCGAAGAACAGCCCACATCACAGACCATAGTATCCCCATGCTCAGCATTGCAAATATCCCAACTCCCATTGATAACGCCAGTACACCGTCATGCCATCTTTCGTAACAAACCACTTAAGGTGATCTTCAACAAGCCTTCTCATACCAGAAATCCCTCGAGTAGTCTCGTGATAGAAATCTTGCAAGATACATCGGAGACAAAAGAGAGACCGTGTGATGCCATTCACTCCTTTCGCTTCTTGCGGTTTGGAGCATCGGACTGGAGGTACCCATTGCCAAATCCGTAAATCGGGCGCCCAATTCTTTTAAGGGCAAAAAGGACCTATCGAGATGTTAGTTGCGTGGATAGATATAGGTAGAATGGGTACTGTACATCTCCGACAGTGACGGTCTTGCGATTGGCGTGTTCAAGGAAAATGATGCAATCCTTGAGAATCTGAGAGGTGATTAGCAACTTTCTAGTATAGGACGGAGGAGGTGTACTGACCAGCTGGAGGTGCGCCTTCATGGCCTCACGTGTATCATCGTAAATCATTGCTGAAATACGCTTGACACCTCCACGGCGGGCGAGACGTCTTTGAGGTTGGTGTTAGTGGTTGTTCGTTGGTAAACAATGATGGCTGAGGTTGCTTTGGTAAGGCCAGGCAGCAGATGTTGGCAGGTGAGGTTGATGTGAAACTCATGGTTTCCACCGATCTATTCCTGAGCATTTCAGAAAAGACGTGATGTAGAACCAGGTCGTGTGGAAATCAGGAATCTATCGTTCCTTTAATATGATCATAGCTGCTGGATAGATAGATCCTTGACAGAGAACAAAGCAAGTGAAGGTGACATGGTAGAAGAAAAACGCAATAGATCAATGAACCGATGATTGAAGGAAAGAGAAATAGTAAACAAGATATGAGATGACTGAAGAAAAGAGAAATAGTAAACAGAATACACATACTTGATATCGCCCTTGGCTATACAGACATTAGCTCAAGCCTCCCCATTCCCACAGAGTAATAACTTACTGATTCCGTGGATGGAATCGCGAACAATCTTGCTAAACACGGCCAAAATCATCAGCCCCAACTTGTAGATAGCAGTTGCAGCAAAGCCCAGGTAGCTCCTGCCTTTCCTGTCATTTCAACCCAACATACCGATGACGTCTAGCACCAACCCCCCTCGTCCCCCCACTACTCGCTGGCATAGCCGTCCCCTTCCCCCCAAAGCTCGTGCGAGCCTTCCCTGCCCCCCCAAAAGCACCTCCCTTTCCACGTCCAGACATGATAAATAGAAGAGGTACAGTCGTGTATCTATCAAGAAAAGAGGGTTGGAGCAAATTTGAAGAAAGTTGGGAATGGGTGATTGTGATAATGGAAGGTGGGGTGTGAGGCTGGTGATGTTGTGAGGGTCCAATGGAAGGTACGGGTCTGAAATGGGTTAAGCGTGTTTTGGGGAGGGTACGGGTCTGAAATGGGTTAAGCGTGTTTTGGGGAGGTTGTTTATGGGTTGGTTTCAGCCTCAGGCAGGGGTTTGTTTGCGTGCAGTATTCAACAAGCATGCTCTCCTTGATAACTCCAGCGGCCAGTGTAGACTATGACCATGATCAAATGCACGGTATATATCATAATCAGACTAACAAATCTTTACGTATACTCAAGTCAATTATAGACTCTATTAAGTGCTATCTAAGCCATACATGCAGTAATCCCATTATCCCTACTTTACTTTGCCCAACGAGTGTGCCTACCTCCAGTTTACAACGCCAATCTCCTCAGCCACACGACGCATTAGAACGAATGAACAAACGCCCATGCCTATTCCGAGATGAAGGTTGCCTCCGCAAAGAGCCTGCCCGTGTCGACAATCTCCTCATCGTCACCAATCTTCAGCTTCAAGCTGGTCTTGGTGGCGCTCGGGGAGTACTAAAAAACAGGCTGTCAGTTTCTAAACGTCCTTGGTAAAATCTGTAGGGCGTGGAATTGGGTACGCACCTGGTAGATATACGGCTTCGTGCCAGCAGTGTTTGCAACGATCGTCTTGACGAACCCGGGGACTTCAGCCATGACATCAATCCTATCGAGTCTATCCTCCAGCGCGCCCTCCAGAACCGCCTCGACGGCCTTGCCGTCCTTAGTCTTACCGCTCCACTCATACTTGACCGTAGCCGGCTCAGGCCAGTCATTATCCGAGTCACTCTTCGTAGTAACATGAGTCGCCTTACTCGACGTATTCGCGATGATAATCCCGCCATCGTTAACAATAGCGCCGACATTCACAATTGTCGAGCCGTACGACGCAGGTGTGGTATACTCCATCATGACCGCCGTGAACTTGTCGCCATGGAAATCGACGAAGTTCCATCTCCCCGCCGCGTGATGCGGCTTCATGCCCTGCAGAGCGTGCACGAACATTCCCTTGCCCTTGAAATCAATCGGCCCATCATCCGTCACAATCGTGCCCTCAACCTTGTTCCGCGGCCAGAAAACATGTCTCATCTTCCCCCATGGATTCTCCAAGTCCGTTCCAAACAACGTCGACCCATCCTTGCCGGCCTGGAAGCCTGGGGCGGTTTGCGTAATTGTGAGGTTGACGATGGCGCCCTTGTTCGTCATCGATTTGATCGTATACACCTTCCCATCCTCTGACAACTCGATCGCCAGGTTCTCAGCATAGTAGTTCACCATGTCATCGCTGAAATCCACGTCGCTGAGCTGATCGGAGGCCCAGAGAGTAGGCTTGGCGGCGCCGGGATAGAAGATCTTGGTGTTAAACTGGCTCGTTCGTCGGATCCCACTAGGCGCACACACAGTTAGCAAAGGAGTAAGCAACCATCACAACGGGTACACAGGCGCATACTTACGCAACATTGCTGTGAATAACCTGCACAAACGCCAAGTGTCCGCTATCCGCCGTCAGGTAGAAAACCTGCGTCTCCACGCTCGTCGAGTCCATGTTCACCCATTTGAGATCGTCGCGCTTGAGCTCCGTGTACGGCACCGTCGCGGCCTGTTCGGCGACAGAGCGGATGGCGGAGGGGCCGTAGATGGGCTCTTGGGTGCCGGCCACGTTGGCCAGCCTGTGTGGTGAAAAGGCGGTGGTCAGATCTTGCTCTCCTCGAGAGGTGGCGATGAGTGGGGTGAGGGAGGGGACTTACGCTTGTTTCGCCCAGTTCATCATCTTGACGGGATTTAGGTGTGCGGCTTGATTTGTGTTTTTATAGGAGTGAGGTTCGTTTTCTCTTAGGGATTGTGGTGGTTGGGTGGGAATTATATGCGATCTCCCTTTTTCGATAGCTGTTGGGCGTGCGTGCTTCCCCCCCACCTATCGAGATCGGTAGTTACTGCCGCTACGAGTCGAGTAAGTTACTCTACATACGTCGACGGTCAACGTGCAGGGTCCTGGCACGTGATGGGAAGAGTAACCTGTACGCGTATGAGTATACGTATACGTGGGAGCTTTATATTACGGCATTGAATCCATGATATGAGTAGAAAAGTCTAGGCATGGAGGCAGACGCCAGCATCGTGTAGGACTTGCACAACATGACAAGAGGAACCCTTGACCCCTCGCCATTATCTGCAAAAGGGCACGAAAAACTACATCCATGCCCACTGAGTTATCCAAGAAACCCGAGCTTATAGAAGCAACAGCTTCATAGTCTGCTTTCAATCCCTTCGCTTTCTATATTCGATAATTCAAAATATCTCACAATCCCCATCTATCCATCCCATCCCCCGATGCTAGAACCCAAAATCCTCAGACCCCTGCTGACACCCAGACACCAACCCCAACGCAGCTAGCGCGCCTCTCAAAGCGGGAACTCTCCGCGCCCATGCCGAATCTCAAATAATTTGAAGCTCCCGACCTCCAATCCCTCCAACAACCCCCTCCGCCATCAACCATGTCCAAGGCACGCTCAGCAACAGATGTGGTGGTGAAGCTCATCGTCGGCGCAGGGCAGGCTAGTCCCAGTCCCCCCGTCGGCCCGGCGCTGGGAAGTAAGGGTGTCAAGTCGATGGATTTTTGCAAGGTCAGTTCCAATCGAGTCCTTCTTTTCGTCTGGCTTGACGATTATTCCCTCGCACCCAGAGCTCTCCTACTGACACTTTTCCCCCCCCAGGAATTCAACGCCCGAACCGCGCACATGACCGTCGGCGTCCCCATCCCCGCCCGCGTAACCGTCCGTCCCGACCGCTCCTTCCACTTCGAGCTGCGCACGCCCACGACGTCGTACCTCCTCCTCACCGCGGCGGGCGCGCCGATCAGGAAGTCGAAGTTGAAGGGGGCGATGAATCCGGGGAAGGAGAGCGTGGGGACGGTGACGCTGAAGCATATTTATGAGATTGCGAAGATTAAGCAGGGGGAGTTGAGGTTGTCGGGGTTGGGGATGGAGGGGATGTGTAGGACGGTTATTGCGCAGGCGAAAAGTATTGGGGTTACGGTTGTGCCGTGAGGGGAGGGAGGATGATGGCGTGGGCGTGTGTGTTTTGATAGATGGGGGGATACTACCATGGCGACGGCGTTTGATGTTGGGCAGGGTGGCCGGATGGGATAGGGGATTGTGGAGGATTGTATACTACTAGCTGGAATGGATGGCCAGAAGGGTCTTGTGGGATATTGATATTGTGTCGATAGAAGGGATGGAGTGGTTAGAAGGGAGGAGGAGGCTGAATGACATCCCAATGTTCACTTATTCGGTGTGCACGTGCTGTGCTTTCAGGAGGATGCGAATCCGAACCCGAATCCGAACCTACAATTCCGCATGGAGACGAGCAAATACATGAGCTTGCTGGTCTTGCATGCAGAATATCATAGTACTGTACTGTGCATACTGCACAACATGACTTATAGCGGGACAAGTCGGATACCAAACCCCCATGCCCAGCAGCGACATGAACCAATAACCTCACTCCCATGCATTATCTGATTGATTACCACCAGGCACAGCATACAGCACAGTACAGTCCGTCCGTACAGCAGCTGCGAAACCCCGACATGCCATACCCCCACGAATAAGCTTTCCCATGCATCCTCATACCTCAATACACAATGCGACTCTGGTCCCCGATCCGGGAAGCATGCGGCAAGGGCGGGCGGTACAACGGCAGTACATGATCCACGACATACTGTAGGGTCACGTCATAAAGAAATGCAATGACATTTTTGATGGCCACATAGCCACCTGCCTGTTTGTTGCGGGTTGTGATGTGATGTGATGAGATGGGATATGGACTGGAATGGAATGCTGCGCATATGGCGGATAAATATGCACAGGAGATGTACAGGAGATGTACGCAACAGCCTGGAGTGAATGTATGTACGCACAGTACAGTATATGATATACCGTACATGCAATTGGACGATCTTACCTACTCACTCTCCCTCCCAGCGTACAGTAGCCAACAAGACTATGCCAGGATGTCTGCTACGCCAGAATGTCCGCTACGCCAGAATGTCTGCTGCGTCTCGTCGGATATCGGATATCTTGTCCGCCCTCTCGTCGGGTCCCATGCACCATGCACCTCTCGTCGGACCTCTTATCTTCTCCGAATCCTCCCCCCTGAGATCCTCAGAGGCTGAGCTCCTGGCTGGCTGGCTGGGGAACTGCTGTAGGCGGAAATCAATCTCTCGTAAGCTCCGATCTGGGTGTATTACTGCCCCTGTGTTGGACTGTTGACTGGACTGGACTTGGGCTAGGTTGGAGTACCAGTAACGCTGCCACGACGCTGGAGGGTGGACGGCATGTTAACATCCGCCGTACGGCCGAGGAGGGAGGGTATGTACGGCATTGTATGGTGTGTATGTACAGCATTGTATGTACAGCATTGAAGGGTAACAGTACACAACTTTTATATATATATTCAGGGCCTATGCAGTGGAATATATGTAACAGTCTTATATATAAGGGTCGTATATATATATTTATCTGATATGTTTCATATATCTGATATATCCACCTCGTCAATATCACATCCATCAATGTACGTATGTCCACCGTTTTATAGTGATGGAGTCCATGTAAGTCGCAGCAAGCGGTCGCGGCCTTCTCGGCACAACTCTTCTCCTGGTCTGTACTGGTCTAATCCAGTTGGGGTATAAGTACCTCGAGGTACTTTCTCCTCATTTTTTACCCTATTTTGCCCTTATGATTGCTTATGACTGCATCTAACGGTACTTCCCTCTACATCCCACGCCCCCCCATCCCTCCCATCCCAAGTTAAAAAAATCCTGCCCCACTTGAATCTGGATATTCCGGGCCTCACTTCAACCCTCCGTGCTTCTTCCCCCTCCCCCACCACCAAACCAAACCGTCACCACCAAACAATCACCGCCGCCATCCCATCAACCCTCGCATTGTTGGCTTGGTTGGGTGCTCATCCTTTACTCTTGCATATTGCCACTATTCTTAAATCATTAGAGAGTTTTTAGTGGCTTTCCAGAAACGTCTTGGTGAGTGAATATTCGAGGGCATGTGAAGCACTTTATCCATGACTGCGAGCCAGCCCAGCATCTTCCTTCCACCTGACCCCTTCCATACACCATTGCTTATACCACCCATGCTTACCAATATTAGATATTATCCCCCCTTCAAACCCCCTCGACACCACCAGCAAGGGACTTCACAATGAGTCCTGGCGCCCATAGATCGGTCCCGGGCTCTCCGGCCGTGCGGTTTGCCTCGAGCAGCCAAGAGATTGAACCAGTGCAGCTCGACGAGACGGATACGACTTCAGCAACGGGCGAGGCAGATGGCTCTGGAGGACCTGGACAGCAGCTGCGAGACTTGTCGGATTCGTTGAGCGGTACACATCTACAATCGCGGAGGATGAGCCATTTCAATTTCGAGCCTGTCTCGTTACCGGCTTCAAGAGTGCGTGAACTCCATGCACCATCTTCCCTTTGTCACGGCATATAACATCCTCGGGTTTATGATATAGTGGCTAAATACTGACATACTTTCTCTACAGGTGCCGTCGACCGAAAGTTTCCAAGAGTCGAGTCGCCATCCATCCCAGTCGTCAGCGTCAGGTCGCCCGTCCTTACATTCACGTTCGGGGACAATGCAAACTCCACCTCTTACCCCGGCAGTGAGCGGATCCCGAGAGGCAACTGGAAAGGGTGCCAACTTGCAAAGAGTTGAGGCAGAGGTTGACCCAACCGTCTCTGCGCCTCAGATCACACCGCCAACAACCCTAACATCCACCTACAACTCTTCGAGACCTGGTTCATCGGGTCAGACGTCATTAACACAACCAAGCGTGACAGAGCCCGTCACCGGCTATCGGAAAAACGCATTCGCCATTGGGCCGAGTTCTCGCCAGTCAAGTGAAAGGAGCGATCGTCGTGAATATTCCCATTCTGTTCCACCATCCCGCGAACAAAGCCCGAGTCGAGGAGGGGCCTATAGCAGACCATTCACACCTGCAGGGGAGCCCGACGACCCTTACGCATCTAATAAACGACCTCCGCAGTCCAAAAACCTTGATACCATTGAGCCTCGATTTGTATTCAGTGGTCTGAACAGCAGGCACCGAACCTCGCCGTCTTCTTCCTCGTCGACTCTGCCACGACCATGTCGCAGCTCAGCCGACCTACGCTCGGATAAGAAGAGCTTCTCATCAAAGAAGGATCCCAGCATAGCACGACTGAACGATGATGCGCTCCCCAGCCGAGGCTCGATGTCCGAATTAAAGCGATTCTTAAAGATTGGCAGCCATCACAAATCGAAGAGAAACGCATCTCCCAGCTCATCGATAAAATCCGGCACGAGAACTCCAACGAGCCAGAAATCGCTGCAACAGCTGCCTTTCGGCGAAGACCATGGCCTGACGTCGAAGTACGGCAAGTTCGGCAAGGTGCTTGGAGCTGGTGCGGGCGGGTCCGTGAGACTGATGAAGAGAAGCTCGGATGGGACAACGTTTGCTGTCAAGGAGTTCCGCGCACGCCATTCGTATGAGACTGAGAAGGAGTACACGAAGAAAGTGACAGCGGAGTTCTGTATCGGCTCGACGCTTCATCACGGCAATATCATCGAGACGCTCGATATCATTCGCGAAAAGGGGAAGTGGTACGAAGTCATGGAGTATGCGCCTTACGATCTCTTCGCCATCGTCATGACGGGCAAGATGTCGCGCGAGGAGGTCTCCTGTTCATTCCTCCAGATCTTGAGCGGTGTCACATTTATCCACGGTATGGGCCTTGCCCACCGCGATCTCAAACTCGATAACGTCGTCGTCAACGAATTCGGGATCATGAAGATTATTGATTTCGGCAGCGCGAGTATGTTTAAATACCCCTTCGAGACCGAAATCGTATTAGCAACTGGTAAGTCTCTCTCCTCACCCCCCTTCCTCCCTTCATAGCGAAAATACTAACCCCCCCCAAGGCATCGTAGGCTCCGACCCCTACCTCGCCCCCGAAGTCTACGACGAGCGCAAATACGACCCCCAACCCGCCGACATCTGGTCCCTCGCCATCATCTTCTGCTGCATGTCCCTGCGCCGCTTCCCCTGGAAAATGCCGCGCATGACCGACAACTCGTACCGGCTCTTCGCCTCCCCCCCCTCGGAGAGCACCGACGGCCGCCCCGAGATAACATCCAAATCCAAGTCCGAAACCGAGATCGCGCGCATCGTCGCCGCGTCGCGGACCTCCGACGGGAAACCCCCAGCCGACGCACCCACCAAGCCCGTTGTAACGGAGTCCCCCGCCCCGGCGGCGGTGCCGGCGGCGGGCAAGGCGGTGTCGGTGGTGGAGAAGAAGCCGGAGGTTATTAAGGGGCCGTGGAGGCTGTTGAGGCTGCTGCCGAGGGAGACGAGACATATTATCGGGCGGATGCTGGAGATTGATCCGCGGAAGAGGGCGACGATGGCGGAGGTGCTGGAGGATCCGTGGGTGAGGGGGACGGTCATTTGTAGGCAGGATGCGGATAGTGGGGATGTCATTAGTGCGCCGGGGCATACGCATACGTTGGAGCCGCCGAGTGCGCCGGTTGCGCCTTCGAAGTGAGGGGCTGAGCGAGGGCTCTAGGTTTTTGGGAGTGTTAGAGAGGGGGGAGGATACGACTCGGGGCTGCGGATTTGGATAGAGGTTGGTGCGGATACAGCTCGGCAACGCTCGTTTGGATAGATTGTTGCTAGGTGGGACTAGAGGATGGGTGGGGGGTGTTGGATAGATGGACCGACCTTTCAAACATGTCGTTCATTGTTTATAGAACGGGGATAATCAGGGCTATTTGCCGTAAATAGGGGGCTTGGTTTTCGTTGGATATGGTATGGATGGGCGGGCTGTAGGGACAAAATGGGGAGTATATTTCTGGGCGGATTTTGCGAGGATAGCGAGGTTTTCTCTTTTTTTCATATAGGGGTTTTTTTGGATTGGATTGAGGGATGGGGGGGCGGAGGGAGGGGAGGATTGGTTATATTGGGGG
>JPKC01002481.1:0-16573 GCA_000750925.1 Pseudogymnoascus sp. VKM F-4518 (FW-2643)
GGTTGTAATCTGGGGTTGGGGGGGGTTTTTACGACGAATCCCCAGCGATGCGCGTATGTCCTGTGCTGTACCGTATTGGGGGAGGGGATTTATCATAAGTATGGATGGGAGGGGTTTTTCGGGTGTCATTTTATTGAGATGCTGTATTTGCTATGGGAAGCCATTTCGTCGCCCTTCCCTGTGCCATGGTCTTTCCTTGCTATTTCCTGTACCATGCTTTTCCGTTGCTATTTCCTATTCCATGCTGTTTTCTTCGCCTTTTCTCTTTCTATGCTGCGCCCTTTCTTTGCTCTGTCCCATGGGATATCTGAGCGTGATAAATCTCATCATCCAACATGCAGAGCCCCGTCCGTTAGAAACCAGAAAACTGGTATAGGAGAATATATCCAAGTCATATTAGGGTCTACGAATTTCTTTTGCTCCTGCTTGTCGCAGTAGGTCCGCCACCTCAAGGTGACCAGCGTGGGTGGCTGCTTTAAGTGCAGTATATCCTACCTGCCACATAGTTGTGAGAGCGTCTGGACTCGCACTGGCTGTACTAAACTCACCACCAAAGACAGCATTAACGTCTGCCCTAGCAGTGATCAGCATTTTCACAGTCTCAAGGTGGCCAGCCCATGCAGCTTCATAAAGCGCTGTCCCACTACCACGTAGACCATCGCCATTGACCTCTGCCCCAGCGTCGAGCAGTTTCGCCACAATTTCATGATTGCCATCTTTGGCAGCTGCTTGAAGCGCTGTATATTGCCCATACCAACCGGTGGCATTCGGGTCTGCCCCAGAAGCAAGTAACCTCTCTACAATCTCGTAGTGGCCATATTCTGCTGCTAGTTGGAGCACTGTTTCTCCAGAACTATCAGCATTCGCGTTTGCCCCAGCAGCGAGTAGTCTCTCTACAATCTCGAGGTGTCCAAATCCCGCAGCTCTTATAAGCGCTGTGTATCCAACATGCCCTTTAGTAATAATATTTACGTCTACCCCAGCGTCGAGCAACTTCGCTGCAACTTTAAGGTGGCCGTTTCGTATAGCTGCTATAAGTGCAGTGCCTTCGCCACTTCCGTCGTTGTTAGTTGCATTCACGTCTGCCTTAGCAACAAGCAACATCTCCACAATCGTAAGGTGACCACGTTCCGCAGCTGCGTGAAGCGCCGTGCGTCCATCCGTAGCAGTTGCGACAGCATCCACGTCTGCCCCAGCAGCAAGCAACCTAGCCACTACCTTAGAGTGACCAGCAGCGGCCGCAAGTTGTAACGCTGTGTAGCCATTATACCGTGCTAATTCCGTACCAATTGTTGCCCTCAATCGACCATGGCTAAGTATCAGGGAAGTTATACTTGTCGGGGCATTCCGTGATTGATGGCCTTGCTCGTTATATGCGAGGATTCCTTCTATGATGTCAAGTCGGTCCATCCATGCTGCTACTAGCAGCACCACTCCTAATAATAATGCTTTGGTATGCCTGTCAACATCAATCACCGCCGCTAACAACAGATTATATTCAGCCTTAGCATCAAGTAGGGCTTGAACGACAGCGACACAATGTCTCCTTGCTGCTAGTGCTAAGGCGTTTGTATACTGTCCACTTTGGGTGTTGGTTTCAGCCCCTCTCTCTAACAATAGCATGGCCACTGTGTCATTGCCCCTATGGACAGCGGCTATTAATGCATTGCCATATTTCCCACTCCGAGCGTTGATTTTGGCCCCTGCCTCTAACAGTATCATAACCACTTCTATATGGCCATTGTAGGCAGCAGCTGCTAATGCATTGCCAAACTTCCCGCTTTGGGTGTTAATCGTAGCGCCCTTCTTTAAAAGCATCTTAACCACTTTCGCATGGCCCCTCTCGGCTGCCGCTGCTAAGGCGTTGGCATATTTCCCGCCTTTTGCGTTGATCTCAGCTCCCTCCTGCAACAACATGAAGACGGTTTCCTTGCGACCACTTTGAGAAGCGGCTGCTAGCGCACAGCCATACATTCCACCTTGAGCATTGATTTCAGCGCCCTTCTGTATTAATACCATTGCCACATCGTCGTGGCCGTTATGAGCTGCGGCTACTAGCGCATTGCCATACTTCCCAGCTTGAGCATTAACATCGCTGCTCTCAGCTAGTAGAAATTGGACCGCTTCGAGGTCACCACTCGCAGCTGCACTTTGTAGTGATTGGGCATTGAATTTTGCTGCGTCTTCCAGTAAAAGACTAACAGTCTCCTCCATGTCTCCACGGGCCTCTTTTAGCTTCCTTGAATTCTCCTCGTCGAGGCACTTCGCCTTAGATCCTTTCGTGATTAGAAGGCGCATAACGTCGCTTTTATAGTGACGGGCTGCTATCTGTAGTGGCGTTATAGAGTTATTGTCCTTCGCATTGATCACAGAGCTTGAGTACTTTGAGTACTTAATTAGTATCTCAAACACTTCCGTGGCACCTCCACGAGCGGCGTAATGTGTCGCTTGCTGTCCGAGTTCATCTTTCTCGTCTACTTTCACCCCTTTCTTAAGGAGATGTTTCACAGTGGTTGGAATATTCGCCATAGACGCAATATGCAGTAGCGTAGAGCCACCTGAAGGAAGCACAAGGAAATAGTCTCTCAGGCAATATATTCTACCCGCTGAGCACCATAGACTGAACACTCCTGGGTCTAATATATCATCTTTGAAAGTTCTGTGGGTGTAGCGGTAGTTAAATTGTTCAAGAAGCCTCTCCTGGTGGTAGCCATTCTTCTCGGCATTCGACGCATGCCAAAAGAACGCGGCGACTGCGTATTGTAAGAATGGGAGTGTGTTTAAAGTCGTTAACTGATCCCAGGTCTGCTTGTTCAATAGCTTTTGGACGTCTGACATCCAAAGGTAGTTGATGCATAACCTAGCAAGTATGTTGTGGCATGAACCTTCGAATTGTTGCTTCTCCCTACTCGAGGGGGTTTTCAAGCCTGTTAGGATTTCGAATCCCTCCTCTAGGAAAAAGTCTCGAACGGTCTGATGACTGACTTGAACAACAGTGCCCAAATCATGCGCTCTAACTTCAACTAGGCCAGCAGATAAGGCTGTAATCCGCGTTTCCATTCTGTGCTCCACATATTCGTCGGAATCTTTGAGATTATATACTCGAAGTGGAGGTAGGCTGTCAACTACAGCCATGGCATGCCGCATCTCCTCTACTGATAATGGTCTCGCCGCAAAGCATACCCATCGAAATAACTTCGTTACTCTCGTCTTTTGCTTCTTCTGGCTGATGAGACCCTCAAGAATATATCGATACATGGCACTAAGACCTTCAGGCAACTCATCAAGTTTTTTTTTAATGAAACGTAGTGGTTTTGCTTCCCGGTAAGCTTCGAATATGATTGGTAACACGAGACACACCCATTGGAAGAGTCCATTTGCTTTTGCAGCAATGTCATCTTTCAATTTACTGCTGTCCGTTTCCTCAGACTTAGTTAGTCCACGATTTTGTAAATTCTTCTTGAATTCATTTTCGAGGAACGATTGTATGCCCGACTTGTTTTCGAGTTGGACGATAACCTTTTGATTGTCCGGAACTCTCGCAGACACGATCGGGTAATGGCGACTCGAGAAGCAAATCTTAACGGTACCATTGCCTTGCTGTACTTTCTCGTAAAGGGTGACGAGATAGGACGCTAGATTGTTCGCGACAATCTCTCCAGCTTCATCCAAGGCATCTACAAAGATGGTAACCTTCTTCGATCCTGAAATTTGACAGATGACGTTGGAGAATAGCTCTTCAGCCATTTCCTCGGACCATTCCAATTTAGGCTTATCCATGCTATCCTCACTATTTTTGTCGAACTCCTCCTTGATTGCCACGCGAGCTGCCAAATCTCCTTTATACATTTGAAGCAGGAGCGACTTAAACATTCCTAACGGGGTCTTCTGCAACGCTGTTCCGCGGGCGTGAAAGAAGAAGCTCAATTTGAGACCAGGCGCATCAACTGTGGGCATCTGTATTCTCTTATAAATGTACTTCATCAAGGTTGACTTACCCGCACCTGCGTTTCCTTGAATCCAGAGGAAACCATCGTCGTCTTTCCAACGGGCATAATTCTCATTCTCCAAGAACCATCTGCAAGTATCGTCATCCGCGCTTACGATATTTTCTTCCCGAAAGTTCATATCCTTAAATCTGAGGGATTCTAGGCATGCTGTAGAAGGTATTAGGACAGTTACTTCAGAGGAACGTGTCTCGTACCATCACTTTTGAAATCATTGTGCCCAGATGATCTCTGAGTATCTAAACAATATGCAGGATTAGCGAAGGGCCTAGTGACGACATAAGAAAGTGCGTATGGATATAAATATTAAATTAATATAACTCCATTAAATCCGTCAACCCCATCGTACTCGCGCTCTACTTAGTCTCAGACTTCAGGGCTAAGAATCGACGCTGTAGATCATTGACGGAATCCGTGCTTTCAGGTGTTTGGAGACCATTGAGAAGATATACACCATTACCATTATTAATGCGTTCTTGCAGCAAAGCCTTAATACACCGTTTAAGCTTTGTCTGAGGTTCCCCCCTGCTCAAATACTCTTGTGTTTGGTCGACGATCTCTCCGATATGCTTATACTCCTCCAGTCCAATATTGGCTAGGCCATGAGTTGCACTTAATCGAAAGTAACGTCCTTGCTCTACCATAACTTCGTTTGCATTGTAGAAGTTATCGGCGACAACATCGCAATCTGTCACGATTTTCGCAATGCTCTCTGCAATTTTTTTCAAGCTGCCACCAAATTTAGTGCCTGGAACTTCACCGGTCCCAATGCTCGTAGCAACCACCGTTCGATCTGGCCAGATCGAACGAACCTCATCATAGACCTTGGCAATCGGATTGTTATAGCCCAACCCCCCGTCGATGAAGCTCTGTCCGTATGGCCCAATCTTCACCGGATCAAAGAAAGTTGGCGCTGCTGAGGTTGCTCTGCACGCCTCCCACACTTTGCATTCCTCGAAGAGCGTTTGACTTGCGTGAAGGTAATCATAAGTCCTGAGGATAGCAAGCTTACTATTGCTCTCACGAAGTGCAAATACGCAACTGCAGATGAGCCATTAGGTATTGACAGTACGACAGAACGATTTTTGGCTTTTACGTACACTTTGCAGGGCGATTCGGTGTCTTGGAGTAGGATCTGGTCATCGTTTTCCGCACCTTTTGATTTCCGGATCTGGGTTTTGATTTCTTTCTCAAAGGCTTGCGAATCAAACTTGCCGTCACCGTTCAGGTACTCCACTCCCCTGACAAGACTTGCCCGAGAATGTTTTGGGGTGAAAATGGCTTTCGAGAGCTCTGTGTAAGCTTCAATGCATTCGCGGATAGTCATTCGTAGTCTTCCAAGCATGATTGCAATAATACTAGAATATACGATAAGCACACGACAAAGAGTGTAGAGATATCGCATACCCGCCAGTACTTGTGCCTCCCATCAAATCGAAGTACTGCCATGGTTCCTGCGGTTCCTTCCCATCGACTTTCCGCTGGGTATTGATATTCCTCATGATATGATCTAGAATGAGGATAGCTGATAGCCCTCTCACCCCGCCTCCATCTATATGCTCATATTAGGCAACGAATTGGAGTACGGAATATGTGGCTACGGACCGAGACTTAGCACCCGGATAGGTCTTTCACTGTCGTCGGCCATTTCCTATATTTTGGCAGCCACCCTGCCGTAGCCGGCAAGAACGACAGCTGGTACGCTTTCCAACAGGATTTTTGTGGAAGTTCAGATCGGCGGATTCATAGAAAGCAGTGGTTAAGAAATATATGTAAGGATGAACGCGACCAAGTGCGATTGAAAATGCTTCTACCCACCACTGGGACAAGGCTGTGACAGGGAGCTGATGGTTGGGCGCGTATTTCGCGAAATGCTGCCCAGTCACAATTCGCAGGACATGTCGTGCAACATCAGTCCGGGTAATCATATAGCTCTCCATCAATGGCGCAGCCTTGTCTGGGTGGTGGTTAGAAGTACTGGCTGTAGCCAAGCCTGCTTCCCTTGGATTCCAAATGAAACATGTGTATGTATAGGCAAGAATAGAGCAATCGCACCGAACAGTTGTTTTCCGCCTTTCTTACTTGGAAGCTGGTAACATATGTATAGTGGCAGACAAGAATAGAGCATATTGCCATGAACAGAATATAAAATAGTACTTATCCTGTACCTTGTGTTTCATCGTTGTTTCCAACTCTGCTTACCTAGAGACAATTGAGCGCCCTGAGTTACATTTCAAGGCAGATGGCACCATCATGCTATTCCCAATAACGATTGAAGAGGGTATAATCATCATAGACCGATATATATATCTTCATATACATACGGTATGCTTTTAGTTAGTGGTTGAAAGCTAAAAGTTGCATCTAGATCATTATGACAGAATGTCACGTGCAGAATAGCTTTCATACGGCCCCACCTTTCTGGATAAGGCAGAACGACCCCGCTGATAAGTTGAATCAGTCGATAAAAATCATGGTTGTGAATTTCGCGTGCAGGAGAGCCGCACAACCTGATTCCCCAAAACAAAACAAAACATCACACGCTGTAAAAAACCGAAATACGAGAACAAACAAGACCTCCGAGAGGCTAATTACGATCCTACATTCTTTCACCCCTTTCGCTCATTCCATCGCCGACATCACTGTACAGCTTTACTTCCATCTACAAGGACCCTCATCGTCATCAGGGTTCCTAGGTCACCTGACTGACCACCCCGCCTCCCACGAATATGGCTGGAAGCCCACCAGTGGCAGATGCATCGACGACGTCGGTCCTGAGCTGGTACGATGCGCGGACACCTCGAATTCTAGATCTCGTCGGCGACTATGCCGGAAAGGAGCTGTTTCTCGTCGAGGGAGACTCGTTGTTACGCGCCTGTTTTGAGGACGGGAGAATCGATTTTGAGGGTAAGCTACCCCGCGCACATAGAACCCCACCACACTTTGCGGAGGTGGAGCTTCAGTAGACGCAACCCGCGCGGTCGATCCGACCTGTTTGTTGGGCTAAGGGGCAGATGGTGGCCAAGCGCAAGTGCATCGGGATATCTGGGTGGTATCGTGGTGTCCACGGTACGGCCCTGGAGCCTCGATGGAGGATGGGGATTTACTGATGCTACAATGCGCTACTACCTTGTTAAGGCCATCACTAACAGGAACAGGTGGATTCCAACTACTGCACGCCGCATTTGTAGTCGAGCGTTTCCTCGATAACCTCATCAAGAGACACTGCAATTTCCACATTGCCTTCTTCGCAGGTACTATACCCTCACCGGCAACTCACTAGCAGTATATACTGACCCCCCCCAGACCACAAAGAACTATGCATACCCCCCGGCTCCAGCGCTCAGCGCTCGCGCTATCTCCTCACCCGCACGCTGCTCATCCAGCATCTCGAAGTGCATCTCCCCGACACCTGTGGAGTGGAAGTGCATGTCTTCCCATCCCTCGGTAGCGACGAGTTCAACACATTCCTTGCACACTCCCCGGTCTACTTCGTCATGGCGCACGATGGATCACTACCGACCGAAGGCAAAGAGGTGGAGGAGGGCGCGAGAGAGAAGACTGCGAAGGTGCTGTTGCGAGGCATACTGGCGTCGTTCAATGCGCGGAAGCTGAATGTGGCGCTGATTAATCAGAATGAGATTCGAGACAGCAAGGTATGTTGTCATAATGGGATGAGTGGCTACTGGGAAACAAGCTGACGAGTTTAGATTATTACTATGATCTTGGAGGCAGAAGACCACGAGCAAGTGGAGTTTGACGACGAAGTGGCGGCCGCACACAAAGAGCTGGATGCTAGCAAGACTTCCAGGAATACTTTCGACATCGGGAAATGGTTGGAGGATCCTAGCACTCTCAACGAGCTGGCATCGGAGGTGGAGGAGGACACACCGGGAAGCTGGATTGTGGGAGCTGTTGGCGCATCAGTCATTCTCCAGCAGACGCAGGAGTACAACTTCCTTGCCTCGGCGTATATGCTGCACCTTGTGATCTTAAAGCGACTTTCTCTCGAACAGAGACGATTCCCTCTCATCCGATTCGAAGACGAATTTGACCAAAAGATCGACAACTTCCTGGAGCTATTCTCGGAAGTCGTGACGGAGATTGCAGACAATGACGCGTTTGTCAATGTCATGGAGAAGTTGGGAGTCAAGTCTGACCTCATTGACATGATTGATGGCAGATTATTCAGGGCAACTATTCAAGCTCTACTGACTGGTCCTTTGAAAGGAGGACCCCCACCTTCTCTTTCAGAAGACTGGTCTACGGTGTTCGATCTAGTCCTTTCCCTCTCCGGGAAGTCCCTCATTGGGAAGGCGCCCAAGGATCGCAAGATTAAGGATGCCGATGCCGAGAACAACGGGAAGGAGGTTGATGCTACGGATAGCACCGTTTTGTCTTTGACCGAGCCGGTTTTCGATAAGCATCTTTCCGCCATCCACGTCGACGTCGATGAGTCTCTGTCGGCAAAACTGTCGGCAATGAAACTGTACCGCGAGTCTTCATATTGGCAAACCCATAAGCCTATCGTTCCCAAGAAGCACGTGCCGATTGAGAAGGAGAAGGTATCAAAGTGGAAGAATCCGCTGAGGAAGAACCAATTCTACATGGCCGAAATGACCGCCTACGCGGCGAGTTTGACGGGCTCCAACGGGAGAGTTCTCGAGCCAGAGACCATCACCGTTGGCGCTAAGAAGTCAAAGCCTGCTGAGGTCAAGGCGGCGTCGAAATCCGGAAAGGCATCTCCAGCTTCAGAGGATGCTGGACCGGTTGCGAAGAAAGGGGGCGGTAAGAAGGGTGGGGCTGGCGGCCTGACGAAGGCACAGCAGATCATTGCTGCGAACAAAGAGAAGAAGGGAGATGCGGAGTCTGACAAGGCATTCTCGGCCTGGCAGGGAGTGATGAAGGTGTATGATGAGATTCTCGGAGAGCAGGAACGCTACAATCGTGCCAAGTTGTACCGTGATGGCCTCGATTCCGCCAGATCCGTGCACGTTGAAGCGGATATCAACATGTACTTGTGTCAGTGCCTCTTGAACTGGTGGGCAAAGTACTGCAAGGCAGATAAGAAGCCAGAGGGTTACCATGTCGTTGCTTTGCTCTGGACCGTGATCAGGGCAATTTCCACCTCAAAGTCTCCAGTGGCCAAGGAGATCGTTCAGCAGACCGAGTTGATAGCCACGATCGTAGGCATCACCGATGCCATCACGTCCACACCTCCGATTGCGTCTGATAAGGAACTCTCATTCAAGTTCAAGCTGCCCGCTGACCTCAAGCCACTGAAGATCAGCCTTAACCAGACGGAGTTCCAGCTGCTTCACTGCGGTCCCTACATGGACCGTGACTTGGACGCCAAAGTCGATCCACGTGTTTCGAGCTTCGTGCCTGATGGCTGGCAGAGGAAGGTCCTCGACGAGTTGGATGCGGACAACAGCGTCTTTGTTGTCGCACCTACTTCGGCCGGTAAGACGTTCATCAGTTTCTACGCCATGGAGAACATCCTGCGCTCTGACAACGACGGGATCCTGATCTACGTCGCACCAACGAAGGCGTTGGTCAACCAGATCGCTGCTGAGATCCAGGGGCGCTTCTCCAAGAAGTACCCGCAGGCTGGAAAGTCTATCTGGGCTATCCACACGAGAGAATATCGCATCAACAACCCTATCGGCTGTCAAATTCTCGTCACGGTGCCGCATATTCTGCAGACTATGCTCCTGTCGCCAACGAATGCAAAGACTTGGTCGCCATTAGTTCGTCGCATCATCTTCGATGAAATCCACTCTATCGGCACGGCAGAGGATGGCGTTGTCTGGGAGCAACTGCTTCTCCTGGCTCCTTGCCCTATCATCGCCTTGTCAGCAACTGTGGGTAACCCTGAACAGTTCAGTGACTGGCTAGCGGAGACGCAGAAGTCGTCAGGCAACAAGCTCAGCATGATTCGCCACACTACGAGATACTCCGATCTGAGAAAATTCTTGTATCAGCCGCCCAAGGGCTTTGAGTTTAATGGTCTGACGAAATCAACCAAAGGTGGCCTTGGATTGGATGGCCTTTACGGCTTGTCGTTCTTGCATCCAGTGGCGAGTCTCCAGTATAGGTCCCGTGGCTTGCCAGATGATCTGGCGCTGGAGCCCCGTGATTGCTTCATCTTATGGAAGGCTATGTGCAAGCTGCAGACCGAGACCTACAAGGTCCCTAGCGAGCTTGACCCCGCGAAGGCGCTCCCGCTGTGCATCAAGAAATTCGACATCTTCAAGTGGGAGAAGAAATTGAAGGTCTTGCTGCTTTCGTGGATGAATGACGAGAAGTCGCCGTTCGAAAAACTTGTGCAGGAACTGACCCCAACGAAGACAGAACTGGCTCCTATTGCTGAGGGCGAGAATGAGATCGACAGGAATGACCTTCGACAGACTACACTGCCTCTTCTGTACCAATTACATCAGAGAGGCGCCCTACCGGCGATTTTCTTCAACTATGACCGCACTGCTTGCGAAGACATCGGTCTGTCAATCTTAACCCAACTCAAGACTGCCGAGGACGCGTTTAAGGAGAGCAAAGAGTGGAAGCGCAAGGTTGAGAAATGGACTGAGTGGAAGGAGCTGAAGGAGAAGAAGGCAGCGAAGAAGGCTCCCAAGGTGTCGAAGAAGAAGACCAATGATGACGAAGACAAAATGTCAAAGGCAGACCAAGCCCGCGACGATGCAAGCGGCGAGGTTAGCGCGATGGATCTCTTCGACCCCGAGGAGCCACAGGATGACTACTCCTTCGCCGACAAGCGCAAGTGCCAACGGTCGGAAATCGACCGCTTCGTCAAGCAGCTGAAGTGGAAGAACATTAAGCCGGAGCTCGTAGAGCTCATCCAGCGCGGTGTCGGAGTCCATCACTCGGGTATGAACAAGAAGTACAGACAGTGTGTCGAGATCCTCTTCCGCAAGGGCTTCCTGCGCGTCATTATCGCGACTGGCGAGCTGAGCTTGGGTATCAATATGCCCTGTTCTACCGTGGTCTTCTCGGGCGACTCGGTCTACTTGACTGCTCTTAACTTTAGGCAGGCTGCGGGTCGTGCCGGTCGTCGTGGCTTTGATCTCCTGGGTAATGTCGTCTTCCAGAACATCGACCGTGACCGCGCGTGCAACCTCCTGAGTTCGAGGCTGCCAGATCTCACGGGACACTTCCCTATCACTACTGATCTGGTTCTCCGATTGTTCACCCTACTGAATGAGTCGAAGAATTCGCCTTACGCAACAAAGTCCATTAATGGTCTTCTGTCACAGCCTAGGTTGTATCTGGGTGGAAAGAGCTTCAAAGAGCAGGTGCTTTACCATCTCCGCTTCACGATCGAGTACCTCCGCCGTCAAGGCCTGCTTGGACCGAAGGGCGAGCCTGTCAACTTCTCCGGCCCAGTTACGCATCTGTACTTCACCGAGAACTCGTCTTGGGCGTTCCATTGTAAGTAATGTACAAACTTCTGTTGAACGAAGCTAACAAAACTCAGCACTCCTCAAGGAGGGATATTTCACCAACGTCTGCGCCAACATTGACACCGATCCCGACGCCGTGATCAGCGAGCTCATGCTCGTCCTAAGTCACATCTTTGGCCGCCGCGCCGCGCGCGTAACCGACAGCGAGGCAATGGCCGATGCGATCCGCAAGTCTCCATCGATGGTCTACCTTCCACCAATGCCCAAGGCAGCCCTGTCCACCCTTGAGACGCACAACGCGAACACCCTATCCATCTTCACGACCTACGTGAAGACCTTCGCGGAGCAGCACGTCAAGGTCGCCGAGACGAAACTCCCACTTACCCAGTTCTCCGCCAACTCCCCTGACGCAAACTCGACATCAGACCTCTCTTTCCTCCCCTCCCTCCCACCACCCACCGCCCGCTCGCCCTTCGTCGCCCTCTCGGGCCACGGCGATGCCTTCCCTACCATCTCCGACCTCTGCACCTCCTCGCGTGCTGGCATATTCCTTGAGAGCGCACTGATCCCGCACATCTCGCTGCACCCTACCGAGACGCGCCAACCGCTCAACGCGTACCTGCTCGACTTCTTCGCGCACGGTAGCGTCAAGGCTCTCGAGGTCGCCAACGGCATCCGTCGTGAGGACGTGTGGTTCGTACTCAACGACTTCTCGCTCGTCCTCGGGACCGTGTGCGCCGCGCTCGCGGTGTACCTGGGTGTTGTGGTGGCGGGCCGCGATGCGGATGATGAGATTATGGGGGTTATGGGTATGGGTGATGTGGCAGAGAATGAGCAGGATGAGAAGGAGGCGGAGGAGGTGATGGGCCAGGAGGACGCGAGAATTGGTGGTCCTGGTGCTGTGGTGGCGGGAGGCCCGGCTGCGGTGCCGAGGAAGGGGAAGAAGGGTGTGGCGGAGGAGTGGGGCGAGGCGGAGGATAAGTTGCAGGAGGAGGAGAGGATGGAGGAGGAGTGGGAGGAGAGGGGAACGGATGACGAGGAGTACGAGAGGTTGCTGAAGGTGTACCGCGCGTTCAGGAAGCTCAAGGCCGAGTTTGACGCCAAGTTCTTGGAGATCTGGGCGTAGATGTGGGGCTGTGGTGTGGTGGTGTGTGTCTGGGTGGACATAGATGGCTCCTACGTGCCGCCGATTATGTTATGAGACATGAGAGCAAGATAGAGAGGGGAGGGCAAAACAGGATAAAATTGCATAGTGATGAGGAAAAGGATGGTCCAGCACTTGATAGAGGAGGCAGTGTGTTATCTGAATCTAGAGGGAAAGAAAAGCGTTTCAGCTTATGGATAGATTGGTAGATAGAGAATAAAGTTTCCCTATGCCATTCGTTACGAGGCCTTGGGGGCGTAGAAATGATGACGCGAAAAACGAAAGCATTCCCAGAGGGGTTGACGGTGTCGTCTAAGTGTATGTAGGATTGCGACCAGTTCGTAACCAGTTGCAACCCATTTCTATTTATGCGCAAATTCGGGCCCTTCTTAACAAATGTGCGCAAAATTAATTTAGGAACCGGTTTGGAACCTATTCGGAACCGGTTCGTAATCGATTCTTATTCAATTATTAGGCGCATAGCGGCCTTCATTTCTCATTTTGCGCAAGTCCAGACCTTTTAGCGCGGATTTGCGCAAAACCGTGGGACCAGAGGGGGGGTGGTTCGGAACTAGTTCAAATCTAGCTAGCATATATAGTATTATACTATGCGAAGCTAGAAAGTAAGTCAAGGGCTACAGTCTAAGCCAGTTCAAATAAGTTCAAGCCAGTCGGTCTGCGGCCAGTTCAAAGCCAGCCGGAACGGATCATCCTGGAATTTTGGCGCAAACCTGACCACTTTGAGACGAGTATGCGCCAAAATGCCAGGATGTTCCGTTCCGGATTAACTCCCCTCAAATGCATGAACAAGCTCTCACGACCCTTGGACTTGGCGACCCCTACGTAAGACGTTACGACTCCTTTAAACACGAGCAAGCATCACGACGAAAAATCATGACGACAGAAGAAACGCGTCATAAACACCAAGCACATACGAATAATCGATGGATTGTACAGTTTCTTCCATTCACCCACTGCCTCCACTAGCTACAACATCCCTCACCACCCCTGTAGAGATTCAGTCCTCCATCCCCATCCCATCCCTCCCCACCGCGCCCTTCGCAGAACCAAACCAGTCAGCCCCCCAAAGCGCGCGACGCAAGAAGAATGCTCGTGACAACAGAGTCCCTGTATCCCCGTCCAGAAGCCGATGAGTCATACATACAAAGCAACCAGGCTATGCATGCAGTCGACAAGACGCTGTCAGCCTACTCAGTAGGCTGACCACCCCCTCTCCCCCCGTCAGGACGCACAAGAAGGCATCAAGCCATCCAGCACGTCCAGCAACCAGTTACCGCTAGCAGTAACCGGCCACCCCTCCCCCGACCATGCGAGGGAAGGAACAGAGAGATAGAAAGGCGACGAAACGACGACTCAGACGCAGACTCGCAGCAGCAGCAGCAGCGCAAACAAAAGCGCAAGGAAAACCCAGTCTCCCCACAGGGGAAAAAGAGCACCCAACCCCTCCCCTCCCACACCCATCCCAGCTTGCCAACTTCCCCCCCACGCCCCAGCGAGCCATGTGGGAGCCAGCCGTGCCGTGCCCTCGTCCGGAGTCAATCCGACGGGAGCCACCGCACCGCACGCGTGTGTCTATCTAAAAAGGAGCTTCCGGAGCCCCGAGGGAAATTAAACAGTAACAATACAAGTTTGAGCAACGCAGTTGCTTGATTTTTTTTTGCGCAGACGGGGTTTTTTTCCAATCGGACCTCTCAGAGGCGAGATGAGGGGAGGTGTGTGTGTGATAGCAGCATAAAACAAAAAACATTATAGCAAGATAAGCGCTCCTGGCAAATCCAAAACGCTGACGGTGTAAAAACAACCAAAAATAGAACAAAAGACGAGGAAACGGCCTGAAAGCGTCTCTCGTGTGGAAGGAGTCGAAAATAAAAATGGGTAACGTGAGTCAGAAGTCTTTAAAAAGAAATGCAGACGAAGGACAGAAAAAAAGACGCCGCATATGCCCATAATCCCAGTCCCATCTTCCCCTGGAAGAGTAAGGGTTATTCATCCATCCGTAACAAAGTCATCAAGACATGATCGCACACATAAAAAGGGATATCAAGAAAAAATGAGGACCGCACGCACGCGGACAGAAGAAAGAAGCGAGGAAGATAAAATCCAGAACGCTATCCCTCCTGCCGCTTTGCTGCGTGGCCCGTAGTAGTGAACTGAAGAAAGAACAGTCGTGACGCGTGATCAGATATCATAGGTCGTGGTCGTGGTCGTGGGCACTAATAGGCCCCATGTAGTAGTACTCAGAGTAGTACTCATGCGCGTTGTATTGCGTTTGCGTTTCGTCTCAATGCATAACATTCCATGTGCGTCTTCTGTAGTCGGCGGGCCTGGCGCGGCACCATTCGTAATAGGACTTCTGAAAGGAGAGCTCGGGCAAAGAAAGAGGCCATCGTACTATACACCCCACCATCGACACACCAGCAACCCTCGTGACTAAGGCATAGAAGCCGGCACTTGGTGCGGGGCAAACAAGCGCGTGAGGCCCGAGGGCGGCACGCTGGAGTGTCGGCGATGGAAGGAGAAGAGGTACACGGCCCAGGCGCTGAGCTCGAACAGCGCGAGGGGGGAGGAGCGCCAGGCGGCCGCGCCGGCTACGGAAGACAGAACCCATCATCTGCGGTGGTGACGCGGCGAGCGGTGGTGAGAGTCGCGGCTGGCGTAGCCCGAGTCGGGGAAGCCAGTAGGAGAGCTACTCGACTGCATTGTGTCGTGGTCGGAGTGGTGCCCGCACAGGTAGCCGACGAGGATGGTCTTCTCTTGTATGGCGTGGCCCTGCTGGTTGGCGGCGGCACACATGTCGATACTGTGTTGGTAGTAGACACAGCGGCAGACAGAGTAGCGTTCGACGAGACGGTAACACATGATGATGGGTGTGAGAGTGGCTTTGAGGTGTTGTGGTTTGATAATATCAGACGACGATGAGAATTGAGCGAGGTTTTTGAGACTCGAGGGTGTTTCGTTTCTCAAATAAAATAATACTGGTATGGTTCTGGATGACCAAAGACAAAAGGAACGCAAGGCAAGAAATATAAGAACAACGACGACAAACAGGCACGACGGAATGGAAATCTAGATGACGGTAGAAGGCAAGCCAAAAAGAGTCACCATCTGCGAGGGAGCATGACTGCCTTATACTCGCCGACTACTGACTGCATACCTGTGGCGGCCTTGGCCTGGTCTTGCCATAAGGCAGCAGCACCATCAGTGGGGGAAGGTATGGAATATGGTATGCATGGAGCATGCATGACGGGGATCACTGCATGTAATGCTGCTTTTCATGGCCTCAAGAGTCCGACCGGAGATGCTAAAATGAGTCGATGGGATCCATAGTGGAGCAGAGCGCAGCCAAGTGCCAGCTATCTGCAGGCGGGTAGTTCGGACGAAAGTGTCACGGGAGGGCCTCAGCTCTGCGGCCAGGCTTAGATTTGACATGGGAATAGATCCGGATACTGGGATGGATTCCGGTGAGTCGGGTAAGGCGAAGGATGGATGACGTTTGGTGTGGTAAGGCGTGAGTCTGTGTTTCGATAAACGGGAACACCAGCCACGGACGAAATAAAAAAAAGCCACCCAAGCTGCGGCGCGGCGTGGAAGGATGAGCTTCCCCCGTGTCGCATTGAAGAATGGAGCTCCATTGGGAAAGCGGTGCGTCTTCGAAACAGCGGCTCCGTCGCCCGGCGTCCGATTGTGGAGTCTTTTTTCGGCATATATGCACAGGACTCACCTAGTTTATGGGTCACCGCAGCAGCTCTATGTGGAGGTTTTTTTTGTTTGTGGAGGGGCAGGTAGGAAAGATGAGCCGGAGCAAGAGCAGGCAGTCAGATCCGATGTCAGCAGTTGAGGTTAAGCGCGAGGCTGTGCTATGCAATTATTCGCCTAGTGTCAGTCAGCCACAAGCCGGATTATAGTAGCCCCATAGCGCCGAAAACTACACTGCATGAACAAGAACAGGCAGCCAGAAAAAGAGCAGTCGGAGAAATATA
>JPKC01002482.1:0-19618 GCA_000750925.1 Pseudogymnoascus sp. VKM F-4518 (FW-2643)
GTGTTGGGGGGGTGGTGGTTGTGGGGTTGGTTGTTGGGTTGGGGGTTGGGTTGGGGAGGTAGGGGTGTGATGATGGATGGAGGTTTGGATTTGGGTTTTGGTATGAGTATGAGATATGTACATGGTTTGGATATGGTGTCTTGGGGCTTTGTGGGTGGGAATCGGGAGCTTGGGATGGGAATATAGATGATTAGATGGAGATGGTGTTTTATGTTTTGTTACTGTATTGTAATTGTATGTATGGTACTCTAGCTTATGGCAAAACGATGCCTTTTATGATACTTCTGGGCAGCGCGAGGATAAATCGCGGTCGACTGTGAACGAAAATACCTTCTGTGGGTGGTAACTTGTAACCTAAATTCATCTTCAGATTTACTTACTCGACAAGCAAGCTTGAAGATTTGCTGGACAATCCAGCCTTTCAAAGACTCAATTATGCCACAGCATGTGGCGCTATCGGAATAACAGATCCTGAAGCACCTCGGCTGCCGTTCGCGCTGTCGGCTTCCCTTCGCACTGTCGGCTTTCCTTCTCACTGTCAACCGCTCTTCTCACCGTCAGCCGCCTCTCTCGCCGTCGTGCAAGAGGCAGTTGTGGCCCTTGGCGACCAGGACGTCTGCTGGAATCATTAAATCCCCATAGCCCTTTCTGAAGGGCCAAGTAAAAGGGTTTGAATCCGTCACTGGCTAGCCATGGGGTAAAGGTGTCTTTACTTGCAAACCTAAACGCTGTAGTGAGGCGTTCTTTTAGTTTATATGCTGGAGGTAACACTGGGCCATGTACCCCAAACTCGCATCTGAATGGCGAGGATACGTCTGAGGTCTAATAGCTGCCTCGGGTTTTATTTCCAATAACGACCACCTTCTCTTGACGCCGGAGGAAGGGGGGAGGCGGGAAGAGTCATCACCGAAATGCTGCATACACGTTAAAGTTACGTCGCAAGACAGAAGCCACGCCTACCTTTCACTTCACCTCACACTGCCGCCATCTCAATATCTCTCATCTTCTCCTCCGCCTTCCTCGCAACTGCCTTCACGTCCTCACTAAGCCCTTCCTCTCCCCCAGCCAATCCCCCAAACCTCTCTCTCCACAGCCCCCACCTTTCCCTACAAAATCCATGCTTCCCATCCCAAAGTGGCCCCCCAACCCCACCATCTCCAATCAGAGATCCGTACTCAAACTCCTCATCCCACTCATAGATCTGCGGACCCAGAACATCTATCCACGCTGCTGCGGCGGGCACATGAGCGTCGAGAGACTGATCGGGACGAACATGTACCAGTGGTGTCTCGAGGGCGGCGCGCATAGTCCAGAGCGCGAACAAGGAGAAGCACGAGAAGGCGGGGAGATGAGTCGCCATGAGCCGCGCGGCGAAGCGGTTAGTGTTGACGAACCGCGCGATCGTCGCGTCACGCTCGGGACCGTGGTGGAGGGGGACGACGAACCCGTTCCACTCGTAGTTGAATTCCCATGCGAGAGTCGGGAGGTCAGCCCAGACGCGCATATTATGGACGATGACCGGGTCGCCTTGCGCGTTCTTCTGGGCGTCGGGGAGTAGGGCTAGGCTGGCTAGGACGTCAGCTAGCTTGGCTTGGTGCGAGGGATGCTCGCGCGCGGCGATGATGAGGGTGGTCCATGTGAGAGTTAAGTGGACCGCGAGTTCAGAGGGGGTGGATAGTGAGATGGATGCGAGTGCTTCTGCGGCCTGCTGGGGAGACGAGTTGCGGGCGTATAGATATTGTAGAACCTCGATTCGAGAGGCGTAGGAATCATCGCCTGTAATGGCAGCACGTCGGGACATGTTGTATAGATCGGGGACACGGGACACTCGCATTCAGCTGGACGAATCTATAGGCCTGGATATACAATAGCAGAATCTCAATGATACGCGAAACAATTTGGTTCCCTTCGTGTAGGGCCGTGTGATTTGATGTGGCACTTCAGTGCTGTTGGGGGTGTTTCTATAATACGCGGGGAACTGCATTAGTCGCACGTCCAACCATGCGCTAGTCTCCACCTTAATTAGACGTTGTCTGCCTGCTTCTGACGCTGCATAACTTCACAGTCATCCTCATCCGTCTCGCCCATTGGACCGTTCGTAAAGAATCGCTTCGACCCTGTCGCATCGGGCCCTGCCGCGTCGACATCATGGCTGTGCTAATAACAATCCCTAGACGACGGCAGGAAACAGTATACACTTTATTATTTTAATTATAATGTCCGGACAAGTTTGGCCCGGAGAATGGGGTCGCACAGTATATATAAGGCCCCTTCTGCCACCTGATGGCCATTGTCTTCTCTCTGCGTGAATTCGAAACAACTCTCGTCAGTTGTTTAATCCCCCCTCTCCAGTCGTCTCCTCCCCTCTTACGCCCGGGTCTCCACGACACTCACAAATATGCAGTCTACATTTTCGATTCTCCTCCTCTTGCTCGCCAAAACAACCGCAGGGTACCTGGTCCCAAACCCGCATGGTAAATATAATGTCACCTTGACAACTGGGGCCCTCATCGACTACACCCGCAATGACCCCTATGCCGCACCGCCAACGCCTCGGACATTGATGGTATCAGTCTTTCAACCTGCAACGTGCGCATCTACCGTACTCGTCCCCTACATGCCCAACAAAACCGCCGATTACCAGGGTCCATTTCTCCAAAAGATCTTCAACATATCCGCCAACCTCACGCCCCTCTTCCTATCAGCTCGCCTACCAGTGTGTCCAACCCATCCCCGCAGCGCCTCACCCCTACACGACCCCCCCATCCTTCTCTTCTCCCCCGGCTACAGCATCCCCCGCCTCTATTACAACGTCCTCGCCTCCGCCATCGCTAGCGAGGGCTTCACAGTCATCACCATGGACCACCCCGGGGACGCAAACATCATCACCTATCCCTCCGGCTACTCCGTCTACAACAACGACACTATACAGAGCACAGCCGCCATGGTATCGCAAATCCCCCTCCGCGCCGCCGACGCCTCCTTCGTCATCAACCAGCTCCGCAACGCAACCGCCATAGCCAAGCTGCTCCCCCAGCGAGGGCCTCGACCATTCCCAACCGACCGCGTCGCGATGCTAGGACACTCTCTAGGCGGTGTCTCCGCCGTCCTCGCCGCAAGCCAGGACCCCCGCCTCCGCGGCGCCATTAATTGGGACGGCACCTTTCTCGAATTCCCGTCACCACTGTCCCAGCCCGTGCTACTCATGAGCCACGGGATGGCTGATGCCAGCTGGCCGGCTGCGTGGCCGCTGCTGAAGGGGCCAAAGCTGTGGGTTAACGTCGCAAACACAACGCACGAGACCTTCTCGGATGTGCCTACGCTGCTGCAGGCGGCTGGGCAGGACACGGCGGCATTGGCGGGTCTACTAGGCACGATTGACTCGGGCGAGATGGTGAGAATTTTGGTGGCGTATACGACTGCGTGGATGGAGGGGGTGTTTAGAGGTGAGGAAGGAGGGCCGCTGCTAGAAGGTCAGGAGCTGGGTAGGTTTCCAGAGGTGTCAATTGTGATGAAAGGGAACTTTTAAAATGATGAGAGACGTCGGGCGAGATGGGTAAACTTGCAATCTTTAATGACCTGTGGGTGAGTTAGTTTAATGGCATAACGTCACTCTCCTAGGGATGAATAGAGTAAACAATCAGTGAATACGCGAAGTAATATGCTTTGCCTACTAGTAAACAGCAATCAATCCCAATGCAGATATTACTTTGTATTTGCTGCTACGATTTCGGAAACCGCGGCTGCTTCAGGGGATCACCATTTTCTAGGACGATCCTTTACACGCTTACCATGATGACCAGCCCGATACAGATAGTAAAATATTACATCTAGCTTAGTGTATACCTTAAAAAATACACTGATCGAAGAACTCCCATACCGTCCGTTCCCACGCTAGATCATTGTTCAAAATCATTTCTAAATTACTCTGCGAAGAGACAAGGTCTAGAAACGACACGGAATTGGCGGCGTTGATACGGGGGTAGCAGCATCGAGTACTCAGCAGCATCATAGTATCGCATGACGTAGAGCGTTTTGTAAGTTTTCAGCGGATTATATTTTTTCCTAACAAAGTATAACGACACCTCGGCATCTACTAGATATGCGCGGGTTGTCGGCAATAGTCTTCGCCACAGTCCAACTTCCCGAACCGCTGCCAAGACATAAATTAGGTTATAGAGAGACCTCAAATAATTCAAAACAAGTGGTACTTATGAACTATGAGTGAAACACAAGCTCTACGGGCCAAACGGGTTCGCCGTGCAAAAGTGTGTCACTTGCCATCATCTAGAAAACAATAGTATTGACCCCATTTAGGCTTGCAATACCTGCCGGCGAAAGAAGACTAAATGTGATGGGAAACAGCCCATCTGTTCTCCATGCAGTACCTTCAACTTCTCTTGCACCTTTCAGGATGTCGTTAAACACCCTAGTCGCTCGAGCCGGTAGGTTATTATTACCTTAGTTCTCACGTTTGTACTTGTCAGCATTTAACAGGTTTATTTGTAGAGCTTATGTTGAGGAGCTAGAGAGAAGAGTCGAGGAAATGGAGCAGCAATTACAACGACAGCCGGGCCCCCAGATGGATTTGAAGAGCACGCTCCCTAGCTCTGCCCCAGGCTCCCCAAATATCCCGGACCGCTCCGAATCCAGTGAATCAGGAGACGTAGAAAATCAAAATACCCATGAATCGGTCGGATTTACCAAAAACGACCACGATGGTCCCGATAGTGAGGGCAGCAGAATTGATCAAGCCTCATATATCATTCATGCCCAAGACGGGAATATGCGGTATTTCGGTGAGTCTGGTTGCAAGGACCACATTGGTATAGAAGTGTAAGGCTGATTATTTATTTAGGATCTTCGTCTGGACTTCCTGTCGGCTCTCTCCAGGGAGCGAATTGGCTAAAAAGTCAGACAGGGACAGCGGCATTACACACTACTACCCACAGATGTGCGGGTCGATGGCAGTTGAATAGTTGGCTTCCCCGCACTCTTCAGGACAGTTTTGAACGGCGAATCTCCCAGCCTTTGCCCTGCAAGAGCTTAGCAGTGGAACTGGTTCGCGAATTTTTTGAAACCTTCAATAAGGCTATCCCGCTATTTAACGAAACTTCGTTTATGAGATTATTCAAGAGGCAATTTTCATGGAATCCCGAAGAGAGCCCTTCCTGGTGGGTATCATTTAACATCGTCCTAGCTTTTGCATACAGAGAAAGGGCACAAGAATCTTCTATCGGAAGTGAGGACTGGGAGAGGTCTTTAGGACACGTCAAGAATGCTTTAAACGTCGTTGTAGAACTCTTTATGCGAAATGGAGATCTACTTGCAGTCCAAGGATTACTAGGGCTAGCAATCTATTTTCAGGGCACACCGAATCCACAGGCATTGTTTATGTTTGCGGCTGCTGCCATGCGCTTATCACATTCCATTGGATTACATAGGAGTAGCATCCTTGGGCTATCCGAATCTCAAATAGAAGACAGGAGGAGGACATACTGGATAGCATTCATCTTGGACGCAGATATTTCACTCCGCGTGGGTCGTCCATTGGTCCAAGACATCAATGACTATGATACACCCTTCCCAGCTAAAAATTCACAAGATGGGAACGGCGTCTTTAGTGTCGATGGTACTCAGATCCACTACTTCCGTTTGCTCGCCCAGTTCGCTCTGATACAGCGACGAGTTTATCAACATCTTTATGCTGTGGCTGTTCATAAACAAGCTAGAGACAGCGTCCTTAAAGAAGTGAAGGCTTGTGAAGAGGCACTTCTTAGATGGAAGGCCTCAATTCCAGCGAAGCTTCAACCCCAGCACACATTCTCTGCGAAGCCACATTATTTTCTGCAGCACATCTTGCGGCTACACTATGCATACCATTGCTGTTACTCGAACCTTCACCAGGTGTGCATGTTTACCAGGCAACCCGTCAGGTCAACATCTATACGAGGCATCCCAACCGTAGAGAATGAAATCGCTCAAACTCTCGCTGGGTCCCTTGAATCAGCGCGATCTGCAATAAGATTGCTCAAACATGTTCGGGTGTTTGGATCTTCCTATCGGTGGTGAGTTTCTAAAGCTTCTCAACCTGTTTACTTCTAACGTTTTTACAAAGGGATATCCTTTACTTCGTAGCTGCAGCATCAGTGACTCTAGCATCGAGGATATTGGTATACCCTAGTAACCCACGTGCCGAAGAGGACCTTTCCTTGATTCACGAAACGAACGACTTTCTTTCCAAGATTTCATCCGACGAGCCTGGTACATTCGCTGATTATGTGCTTGGTTTATGCTCTGACTTGGAAGACGCTGCAAGGAAAACCCTAGACCAGCTACACCAAGGCCTCCGACAGCAGCAAGAAGGGGGCGCGCATAGCAGCAGCGCTGATATTTTTGCGGATGAAAACAGAGACAAGCACTCTGGGAGTGGTATGGACCCAACTACGTCCACCACCTTATTAGACAGGGTCTCGACCACAACTCCACAAAACATAGACCACACGGGCAATTATATGGATGCACCTATACAAGGCGGTAGTCTACCAACGATTGATCTGCCGTCTGATTTGATGATGAACTGGCAGTGGTCGATTCCCCCATTCTGGAATTTGCAGGATATAATGACCACCACGCCGTCCTCCCCAGTCCAGGATGTTATTAGTGGCCAAAAGCCAGAGGACGCCATCTTCGAATTTTAAATAACATTTAAACAGCTCTATCAATCACCATATTCAATTTGTTTGGCGTGGTCTTCATAATCTAACATTAGGTGCACGACCTTCTTTCTCGCCAAACTATTGAGCGTGTACAGCTAGCTACCTATCAAATTTACAGCCAGCCAATATTCCGGTCATGATAGCAGTATGGCACAGCAGGACTAGTCCACTTTGAAGTGGCCTCACCATCACCAAGCCTAGCAACAGGTTTTAGCACTTTCTGGTGCCCCCACGGCCCCTGCTCGTCGAAACCTGTCATCAACGGCGAATCCTCATTCAGATAGTCCGGAAGCCTTCTTTTCCACCCATCAATAACCTGGATCATAATCTCCGAGACAAATTGATCGGGGGTAGATGGGACAAATCCGAACCATTCTGCTGTCCGACGAACAACCTCAGGCGGGTACAAACCAATCTCTTCTTCCAGCGCGATGGTATCCGCAGCAACTAGGGACGTCGTAACGTGATATGATCCTCCTTTAAGTGCGCGCTCCTTGATCGCAATCATAGCTGCTAGGGCGCCAACAAGGCCTGTAATCATGTCAGATACTGGGAGAGGCGGGAGTACACTTTTCCCTTCTTCATGACCAAGTGATTTCCCCATGACATAGGAAGAGCCTGATGCGGCATCGCCGATCTGTTGCCAGCCAGGGCGTCCCGCAAATGTACCATCGGGGCCGTAGCAGTTCTCATCCACGTATATGATTCCCTTGTTTCTCTTAGCTGCTAGTTCCAGCATCGCGTGGAGTCCAAGGCCCTGTCTCTCTAGCGATCCAGCGCGGAACCCCTGGATAAATATGTCGGCTTCCGCGAGAAGCTCTTGTATACGTGTCATATCCTCTTGTTTTGTGATGTCGAGATCGATGGTCCGTTTTCCAGCGTTGAGGGTGAGTTGCAAAACCTATAATGTGAATGTCAGTCACCCGTGTTTTCCCCATATTCTAGGTGGAATTCAAAACTTACATTGAGATCCGCCAGTCTGCTACAGTTCACTCTGATAACGTCTGCCCCATACGAAGCTAACGTAACACCAATTGTAGGGCCCGCGATGATACGCACCATCTCCAAGACTTTAATTCCCACCAAGGGCCTTTTGTCAGAGCCAGAAGCCTTTAGCAACGGCACCTGTGGTGTAGGATTGGCGTACGTCTCCTGTGTGACGTTGACCAAAGGGTGTTTAGCCAACCGTTTCCCGAACTCTGTCTTTCTCCAACCCTCTGGGGAATAGCAGATACTTCCGCATAAGCCATGGCGTAGATTATGCATTTCCAGCTCATCGGGGCTCCACTGGCAAACATGCTTTTGTATATATTCATAGTACTCCTTTGCAGAGCTAAAGGAAACAGAAGAGTCAATTCCCATAGACTCAAGGGTCTTGTTCGCATCTAGCGAGCCATGGAGTTGATACCAGACCCGTGGATCTTTCGTCTGGTAAATTGCCGTCGTCCTACCTGCAATACCTTTTCCAAAACCTTGCTCAAAATCGCGGTCAAAGAGGGTGGCCAGCTTTTGCGAGCGCGCAAGTGTCGAAATGTCGGAGCCGTTGATGTACGTGGTGAAAGTTGACGCGAGCCAAATAGCAGCATGATCTGTGTCGACAGTTACACAGCTCTCTTCCAGGGGCTTTCCGTCACGAAGTTCGAGGATCTCATTGGCTACCAGACCGGCCATGGCGTGGAGGGCGGCAGCAACGACAGGGGATTTGATCGGCCCTGGAATCATTGGGTCAGGTCGACCTTCGAACTGGACGGTGTTCCAAGCAGATCTGCTCTTTGTGAAGCCTGGAGTCCGTGAGGCGAGGATCTCGAAGACGCGACGGGCATCTTCTGGTACTGGGAGAACGTTCTTGTCCATGAATGTCCCGGGGCCATATACATCGCAGCTGGGAATAGTTTCATGTGAGTAGGCCATATTGATAGCTTGTCTCTGCGCCAGTAACCTATGCCGGTTTACGTCGATGTTATTCGCAAAGGTATTATTGCTCAGTAGAGACAGAATAAAACATCTAAATACCAAAAAGAACACAGACCTGTTCGACCGCAGAAGTGAAAATGATACCATTAAAAGGTAGGCCTCGCCTTGTTAACTCCACGGCGCCTCGGGATACTTTCCCCGCGGCGAAACGATACCATCAAAAGGCAGGCCTCATCTTGTTATGTCCACGGCGCCTCCGTGCTTTCCCCGCGGCGAAACGATACCATCAAAGGTAGGCCTCTACTTGTTATGTCCACGGCGTCTCGGGATGCTTTCCCCACGGCCCACGGCCAAATGTATCGAATTCCGGGTCGTTTACCGAGCCGAGGTGCCATAACTCCACCATATATACTGTAGCACATCGACTCCCTAATATCTCACTTAATAATTCTTGGTTGAATTCGAAAGAAGTAATAGTCTATAAATTGCAATTGACCAACATGCCACGCAATATCGGAACACATCCGTTGAGAGTGGCAAACTGTTCTGGTTATCATGGTCAGTTTGAGCAGCGCATGTCCAATACTGTAGGCTCTAACTAGGTGATACTAGGCGACCCCGCGTATGAAATGTATCGTCAAGCGACCCTAGGAGACGTCGACTTTATCACAGGCGATTACCTAGCAGGTATTTCCACCCAGCCCAATTATCCTCCATGGATTTTTGTAAATCCATATTTCCGAAGCTAAGAGGAAGCAGAGGTCAACCTAGCCAACAACGCGCAGTCCTGGAGGGCTGGGAAGCATCCCGGGTATGAAGAAACTGCCTGGGAAGGCCTGAAAATGACAATAGATGTGATTGCCATGAAAGGAATCCGAGTGGTGATTAACGGCGGTGCGTTGGATCCCAAGGCACTGGCTGTGAAAACGCAGGCGCTGGTATGTTAGCTACATCCTCCGAAACCCCTGGTACGAAAGAAACTTGATGATTAAACACAGATTTTTCAAATGGATTAGGTCGCTGAAAAGCATCTTAATCTTAGTGTCGCGTATTTGTCAGGCGATGACTTATATCCCCGTGTTGGACCCTCCATGCCCACGACCAAAGACGAACTACAGCACCTAGATTCAGGCAATCCCTCAGCAGCTCCCTCGGATCTGACGTTTGCCTTTCTCAACAAGTCTGAAAATGCCTCTCCAACCCCAATGGTCTCTGCACACGCATATCTAGGCGCACGCGGGATTGTAGATGGCCTGAGACGAGGCGCGGATATCATAATCTGCGGGCGGGTTTCGGATGCCAGCCCCGTCATCGCAGCAGCGTGGTTCTGGTATGACTGGGCCGAAACAGACTATGATCGACTTGCTGGTGCGCTGATTGCAGGCCATCTCATTGAATGCTCGGCGTATGTTACGGGAGGCAATTTTGCGGGTTTCGACCGGTACCCGTTGGATAGTCTTGTTGCGCCTGGATTTCCCATTGCGGAGATCTCGGATGATGGGACTTGCGTTATCACTAAGCACCTGGGTACGGAGGGTATGGTCAATGTTGATACCGTTCGCTGCCAGCTTCTGTACGAGTTGCAGGGAAATGTCTACCTCAATAGCGATGTTAGTGCCTATATCGGTGACATAGTCGTCGAAGATGCTGGCACAGACCGGTAGGTAATTGCAACTCCTAGACTCTATTAGTACTGACGGTGCCGCAGGGTGCGTGTGTCCAGTGTTCAAGGATCCCCACCACCTCCGACTACAAAGCTTGCAGTCTTCTACCAAGGGGGTTATGAGGCTGAGATCCTCCTTAATGCGACCGGCTATTCCACAGCTAAGAAGTGGGATCTGCTTGAAAAGCAGATGCGCCATTTTATTCCAGAGGCTATAGTAGCAGATCTCGAAACCCTCGAGTTCCAAAGGTAACAGATATCATAACCCGAGTCATCGATGTCTATTACTGATCCCAATTTTTTACCTCAGAATCGGAGTACCGAGTCCGAATGCTTCCTGTCAAACAGAGAGTACCTCCTATCTCCGTATTTTCATCGCATCTCGCTCCGAGAAATCCGTGGCAGCTGTAGCGATGGCCATGAAAGATATTTCCCTAAAGCACTTTTCCGGTATGCCTGATTCCGCCCCATCTTACAAAATAATGGCTGACCGATGTCAATTTTACAGGCTTCCACGCCTCTCTAGACACCCGTACTATGATCCCAAGACCTTTCCTCGCCTTCTACCCAGCGGTGATTAAACAGTCCGACCTCAACGAGACAATCAACCTCATCGACGACCAAAACACAATCCGCTCCTTCAACACCGGCAACCCGCCGCAATACGAGGCGCTCAAGCCTAGAGATAGCTACGACCCTCCAGACACGGAAGTATTCAGTGGCCCCACCAAAGATATCCGTCTAGGGGACGTTGCGCTCGCCCGCTCAGGCGACAAAGGGGGAAACCTCAATTTCGGGATCTTCGTCACGGACAAAGCGTACTGGCCCTGGCTGCGGTGCTACATGACCATCGACCGCATGCGCGCACTGATGGGTAGAGACTGGCAGGACTCGTTCTGTATAGAGCGTGTGGAGTTTGCGAATATCCAGGCGGTGCATTTTGTGATATATGGGATTTTGGGAAGGGGGGTGAGCAGCTCGAGTAGGTTGGATGGGTTTGGGAAGGGGTTTGCGGATTATATTCGGGATAAGGTGGTTCAGTTTCCTGTGGATATATAGTAGAGCTAGGATTATATAATGCATTTTCTTCTCTATATGATACCGTACAGCAGTAGAGGAACGCGATTCCCTCGTGACTTCCTCGTGATTCCCTCATATTTCCTCGTGACTTCCTCGTACACAACTCCATGCAATGCACGTAGATCCAAGTCCGCGAGTCAGTCAAAGAGTGAAAACAACGAAGATCTTCATCCTCCTCACCGACACATCCATATACGGCACGTGACTCCCTCGCCCTCCCCATCTCCCCATCCACCAAAAGCCACCCGTCCCAAATGCCGGCCAGCCACCCTGACACCCCATCCAGACCCGTCCATATCCGCAGAATGCAACCGCCAAGAAGCAATAACAGCAGAAAAAAACCCGCATCCCCGTATCCGGTAACCTAGGAAAAATAGAGAAAAATAGAAAAATCAGATTAATCAATACTATAGCATAAGTGCCCCATTCGTCTCCCTGTCAGACACACATCTCGCCCCTCCGTCCCTCCTGGCAAAAACGTGGTGTTCCACCGGGGTGTGGATCCACGTGACTTGGCATTGTGTGCGGTCATCATGGTGAAAAAGAAAAGAAAAAGAAGGCTAAATAACTTGCTCACCCTCGGGTGTGATTGGTTGTAATTGGGGGAGCAAACACGGGAAATAGGATGGGCAGTTAGCAGTGTCTTAGATGATGCCCAGACTGGTCGTCGGCTCAAACTCGGGCATGGGCACCCATGGCCAGGTGCGGCGACCAACACACGGCGGGGACGACGAGAAGTGGTGCGAGGGGTGGAGATTTGGTGGTGGTTGATCTGATGATCTGATTAGATACTGCACAGTGCATCACAGTGCCGTGCCGTTGTTGGATGGTCGTGTGTGGTTTGGTGTGGTTTGGTGTGGTTTTGGCTGTGACGGGATTCTCCGGTTGTGCACTAGTGCGATGAAATCTGCAGTGACGAAACGCCATGGGAGGGATTGCGGGCAGGAGTAGCGAATCACGGGACGATCTGGGCAAGCCACGAAAGCACGGGCAGACCAACGGGGGAAGGGATGGATTGTTTGGTGGAGGGATGGATTGTTTGGTGGAGGGATGATGGATTGTTTTGTTTGGTGACGGAGGGATGGCAAGCCACGTTCGCGCGCTCCGAGGACGGGGCGGGGCGGGGTGGGATGGGAGTGGGAGTGGGAGTGGGATGGGCTTGGTGGGATTTGTTTGATTGGGAGGGAGGGAGGATCTGATAATGTTGGGTGGGAGTGTGGTGGTACTATATTCAGTAGTGTGAATAGTGGGAGGGGAGGGGGAGGGAAGGATCTGATTACGTGTAGATGCCCGGATGGGTAGGAGATGATCTGATAAGGTAATATAGACCTACACAGTATAATATACAGCAGAGAGGATTGTAGGGTCACGACGGGGAATTGTTACGAGGATGGGATGAGGGTATAAGGGCAAGGGACTCCAGAGAAGGGATGAAGAAGTATACAGTACATCCAACACCACGCGAAGGATCACAGCATCCCATGTACTAACACTTCTTTCCTCCTTCCCTCCTTCCTGGCACATGCCTCTTGGCTGCTAGCGGCCCAAAACAGCACAAAAACAGCGTGGGTGTGAGTGGGCGCATGTGGGTCCCAACATCAAGCTATGTAATATACGGTAATACTATAACAAGGGGATCGGCACCCTGAAAATCTTATCAGATCCGCGACCCTTCTGTCCCTTCTCTCCCCGTCCTCCTCGTGCATATTGCTGTACTTATCCCCTCTCTCCCTGCTCTTCCTCTTCCTCCTCACTCTCCCTAACAACCCCTCGTCGTCGCTCGAAGCTCCCGGTCTCACCCTCCCCACGCCGTTCAACACCCCGCCGCAGGTGTCACCTCGCACACGCTCACCCGCACGCACGCCGCGGGCCCGGATCAGCCATGTCGTGGTCCAAAATCTTCTCGGAGAAGCAGAGGGAGCCGGAGCAGGAGCCGAAGCACGAGGTCTCCGACTCTGAGCCACGCACATCCGATGACAGCTCGAAGCACATCTACGGAGCCAAGTCGCTGGGCGTCAAGCGCATTGAGGCTATCTCGGCGCAGTTCACGGGGTTGGATCGCATTATTCTGTTTTGCAGCATCTTTCTCGTCGCTTATGCGTATGGTCTTGATGGAACGATTAGATATACTTACCAGGTGAGTTGATTGTGCGGTGGTGTTGGAAAGGGGGATTTCCTGGGTGGTGTTGGGGGAATTGGCACTGAATAACAAGAAGGAGCAATGCTGACTTTTAAACCTCTACAGCCTCTTGCGACGGCGAGCTTCAGTCAACACAGTCTGCTAGCCACCATTACCGTCCTGCGTTCCATCATTGCCGCTGCGGCACAGGTAAGCAAGAGCCAATGGACAGGAGAGAGGGCAATTCTAACCCTCCAAACTTATAGCCGGCAGCAGCCAAGATTGCCGATGTGTTTGGTCGCGTCGAGCTCGTCATCATTGCCATCATCTTCTATGTCGTCGGTACGCTATTCTCCCTTGCACCACCATGCATTCCTGTACTGATATCTCGCAGGAACAATCGTCGAGGCGACCTCGAACGGCGTTACTGCCTTTGCGGCGGGCGCGGTGATTTACCAGGTATGCCCTGCTCAATATCCTCATAATATAGAGACATGGCTAACCCGCACAGGTCGGCTACACCGTCATCATGCTCCTCGCTGAAGTCCTGATTGGAGATCTCACATCCCTCCGCTCCCGTCTGTTCTTCTCGTACATCCCAGCTGCGCCATTCATCGTGAGTTCCTCCCCTCCAACACCACCCACGACCACATACTCACATAACTAGATCAACACCTGGGTCAGCGGCGACGTCACCTCAGCCGTCTTAAAAGACTCAAACTGGCGATGGGGAGTCGGCATGTGGGCGATCATCTTCCCCATCTGCGCCATGCCCCTCCTCATCACGCTCCTCCTCGCCGGCCGCCGCGCCGACCGCGCTGGCACGCTCGCCTCATTCAAGACGCCCTTCCAAGCCCTCGGCTGGAAACAGCTCGCCATCGAGCTCTTCTGGCAACTCGACGTTATCGGCATCATCCTCATCATCGCCGTCTTCGCGCTCATCCTCGTGCCCCTCACTCTCGCAGGCGGCGTCAAGGAGACCTGGAAGACAGCCAAGATCATCGCCCCCCTCGTCTTCGGCGTCCTCACCATCCCCATCTTCATCCTCTGGGAGAAGAACTGCAAGCACCCCATGGTCCCCTTCCGCCTCCTCAAAGACCGTGGCGTATGGAGCGCACTACTTGTAGCCATCATGCTCAACACAGCCTGGTACATGCAGGGCGACTACCTGTACACGGTCCTCATCGTCGCCTTCGACGAGTCCGTCAAGTCGGCCACGCGCATCAGCTCGCTCTACAGCTTCGTCTCCGTCATCACCGGCATCATCACCGGCGTCGTCGTCCGCTTCGTCCGCTACCTCAAGCCCTTCATCGTCGTCGGCACCGCCCTCTTCACCGTCGCCTTCGGCCTGCTCATCCACTTCCGCGGCGGCACCGGCGGCGCAAACCACTCCGGCATCATCGGCGCGCAGGTCCTCCTCGGTATCGCAGGTGGTCTGTTCCCCTACACCACGCAGGCTAGCATCCAAGCCGCTACCAAGCACGAGCGTAAGTCCCCCTCCCCCGCCCCCTTATCCTCCAAGTAAACCCAATCTAACACCCACACAGACCTCGCCGTCATCACCGCCCTCTTCCTGGCCAACTACTCCGTCGGCGGCGCCTTCGGCAACGCCATCTCAGGCGCCATCTGGACGCAAGTCCTCCCTAGCAAACTCGCCTCTAAACTCTCCGCCGTCACCCCCGACGCCTCCATCGCCGTCAGCGCGTACGGCGACCCATTCACGTTCATCGCCTCGTACGCTGTTGGCACGCCCGAGCGCGCGGCGGTCATTGGGGCGTACCAGGAGACGCAAAGGTTGTTGTGTATTACGGGGATTTGTCTGAGTGTGCCGCTGATTGTGTTTGGGCTGCTGACGCGCAATCCGAAGTTGGGGAAGGAGCAGAGTTTGGTGGATGCGGAGAGGTTTGATGGGAGTGTGGAGAGTGTGGCGGCGGAGGCGAGGGAGCCGGAGGTGGTGGAGGGGGAGAAGGTTCTTAGATAGTAGATAGGGGGGATAGGGATTGGGGGGTTGTAGAATAGGAAGAGTATATGGGAGATTTGGTAGGGGGGTGTATTTAATTGGAACTCTACTATTTATTTTGCTCTTCTAGGGGCGTCATTTATTTATATCAACCCATACCGTGGGATTAATATGGCGAAAACATATTTACTATTCACATACGCCTACTTTTTCTTCCTCGTCTGCTTCTACGTCAGGGCTACAATAGAGCCAAAGGGGAATTCATTGTAGAAATAACATTCAGAGTGGTCAAAACGAACCAGGCCGACCCGGAGGGCGTGGTTGGGGTGGGGGAGGGTGTTGTTGTTGTTCTCGAACTGGGGTTTCTCTTGTCGCTGGCATATCTTTCTTGTCGTCATCTCGTTTTGTCGTCGTCGCTCTGTCCTCTTGTCACCATCTCGATTTCTCATAGCCACCTCGCCCCACCTACCCCATCGCTGTCCTATTGCCCCTCACCGCTCGTCCGTCTTTTAACGCCGCTATTCACGCCGCTATTCTGCATACCCTGCTTTGGAATGCTTCTTCCTGCGTTGGCTTGCAGCTGGTCTACGTTGTTTTATAGACCCCTTTATGGTCTGTCCGTGTACAGGAGAACCCGCCGCTTACACGTTGTATTTTGCAGCTTTATATGCAGCGAGTTGGGGAGGATGGGGCGGGTTTTGAGTTGGGGGATGGTGGTATTTGTATGCTCGGGGTAGTTGTGCCGAATAGGAAGTTTATAAGGGGGGGTTGGTAGGGGGTGTATTTAATTGGATTTATACTATTTATTTTGCTCTTTTAGGGGCGGTATCAACCCGTACGTAGGATTGATATGGCGAAATCATATTTACTATTTACTCCCATATACCCGAATCTTAACATCCCAACAAGGCGGCCGACGATGAGCGAAAATGAGATGGTGAAAAAGAGATCTATAAAGCGACAATGGTTGTTACGAGGATCCTGTTTTTTTTTGGATTATATCACTCTAAACATCACAGAGGTCGTACATATGTTTGGGAAACTTGGGGATGGACTGGAGGTGCATTTTATGGAACCCATTCCGTCTTCTCAGCGCGAGCCGTTCCAAACGTGCTCCTCTCCGCTGTTCTGTCGCGCTGTTCTCGTCACCGTTCTCGGATCCTCGTTGTCGTTCTGGATTTCTCGTCGCGCGCCAGATCTTCTCACCACTGCCATGTCTTCCTGCCACCGCTCTATTTTCTTGTCACTGCCATCTTGGCACCTACCTACCCCATAGAACCGTTGATGCACTCGACCACATGGCAGCGCAACCGGTTCCATCCGTCTCTCGGCGCGCCCGGCATCTCTGTTCCAGCATATACTGCCATCTGGTTGCGGAATCGAGATGGATGGAGTTGGGGGGGAGGTTATATACCGCCATCACACGGGCCGACTATCAGTATGTCAGCCAGTCTTTGCCCTTCCCGTGACTGGGTCAGTAAGTACTGCGTCCGTTTATGGTTTTTGCGCAAAACCGTAGACTTTCAAGGCGAATTGAACATGCGCAGAAATTGGGTTTGGACAGCGTCAACTTCCGGTATGAAGATGCGCAAAATGAAGAATAGGCAGCGGGAGGATAGGCAGAGTCTGTTTTGGCTGAGGTTTTTGCGCAGTTCAACCATCTGCTGGGCGGGTATGCGCCAAAATTTACGGGGACAGGGTCACCGAGGGGGGCTTCTGCGCCATAATTTGCACGGGGATAGGGTCACTGAGAAGGGGGGGGGTTCTATCTGCCAATGGAGAGCGGTTGGCGATGTGGGTTTGATGTTTGTATACCCATTACACCTATTGTGTGTCGGTGACTGGCAGTAAGTCATGCGGCGATGTAGAAAATGAGATCGCTGTTTGTCCAGCCGAGTTGCTGTTTTACCTTTCGTCAATTGTCCTCGTACATATTTGGGTCATCTGCTACAGCAAGCTCCTCAGCCTCGCATTCTGATGTTTGACCAGGCGACTACGGCACACATGTTTTTGTCTAGGCTTTCGCAGTATGTGCCGTCATGTTGGGTTTGTGTAGGCTTGCGATGTTCCAGTCCAGTTGATTGACTATGTCTCTATAGTCTTATCATCACCATCTCCACTACACTCTTCTCCTCTATATAATCCTCTAGCCCGCCATGCCCTTTCGGTCCAAAATAAAAAAACACAAAAAAATAGCAAAAATAAAGGGTTTTGTAAATTGACTGTTCGGCAGGTCCTACCGAGATTCGAACTCAGGTCCCCGGAATCAGAATCCGATGTGATAACCAACTACACTATAAGACCCCTTTTTGTGGACGATGCTCGCCTATCGTAGAACTTGAGGGTTGAATATAAGTGGGGTATTCCCCCGCACCCGATTGGATGGCTTGGCACCCTCTCATTATATAAAACCGTTTGAGCTATATATTCACACATATCGTCGCATCCTTTACATAATTCTCGTTTTTGGGATTTTTGCTACTTTTCGTATCTTCATATAATCTATATATACAACAATTTACATTATCAAACTGCAAGTGTTGCCAACGTGCACCACTTCTGGTGTAGCTATCGGGATCTGTATCTTCGGGCCTCTACGGAGCGGTTTACTCGATCCAATTCAAGATGGAAGGCCACAACCAGGCTTTTCAAAGGCACATTCCATTTATATTGTCTTCAGCCAAAATTTGCTTTTCATGGCAACTTTTGCCATTTGCGCCATCTCGGTGCAAGGGATTACAAATACCTCAAACTTCTCTGGGAACCAACATAGAGCTGTTCTCTACCATTGGGGAAATACACATGGCCTCAATCTCTGCCTTGGTCATACTCTTTCTCGAGGTGAGACGTCTTGGGAGTGGTGGAAAATAAAGATGGAACCCCGATAGAAACTCGTCGTTTAATTGGGAACTGGCTTGCTGCTATTTTGTTATAAAGCTATGAAGTGGAACGGGTTTTGTGACGTTCAAGAACTCACGGAGTATGTATTACGTTGCTTTCTACGCCTAGCCTAGCTGGCAACCCAGCATCTCTCTTCATCGCCTCCTCTCCGTGTTGGCAAAACCATCATGAGAGACGATGGCCCTATGGCCGTCGATACGAAGCAGCAAAGCATCAGCCGCACACAAAGCTAGATGTTCTCAGACTGCGCAAACATCCGGGTTTTTAAGAAGAAGAAGCCAAGATGCTGCTGACACAAGATGTCCGGAACTCCAAACGTGATGGCCGCACACTCGAAGGATCCATACGAGGTAGCCCACTATCAAAAGTCACACCTAATCATTATTTAACCAACAAAAGGGCATATCCCCTAGCCGGGAACCATTGACGGTTTTGACGCTGTAGTTGTCACTGGCTCTGGTAAGGACGAACCCTACTATGCTGTTGCAATCCTCGAGAGCTAACAAAAGGTTCAATAGGCTCATCGGCATTTGAAAACCGTTCCTGGATAATCAAGCTTGGCAGTTTCATAGCCACTACATATGCACCGCCTTGGATGCTACGAAGGGGTATCTTCCCTAGCGGGGAGCCGTTGACAGATTTGATGCGGTGGTCGGAACCGCCTCAGGTAATAATGAGCCCTACTATGCTATTGCAATCTTCGAAAGCTAACAAGAAGATTGTTAGGATACTCGGCCTTTGGTACACGTCCTTGGGTCTCTACTATTAATCTCAAGATCACTTTCAAGTAAGATGATCCTGTTCGTGCGAGCATCATCTTTCGGGCAACCTCCATTTAGAGAGAACATGTTTAAAAACGCACCTTGGGACCAACAGTTTCATCTAAAACCTAAAGTGGTATTTCTCATGATGTTTCCTCGGCACGATTTAGTTGGAGTCAAGTCACACAAATCTTCTAGTTGCGTGTATCAAGTGTGGAAGTCCCTCTACGGCTGTCCTTGAGACTCGAGGAGAGTACAGAGATATCTCTATTCCACCATGCCTCAACGACGCAGAAGACCATACCATCTATGCAAAGGCGGCTAGTTATCCAAGACCATGCTCACAATACGAAGACATGAAGAGTGCTACCTTCTAGGTTGGGGAAAACTCGATGCGTTTCTATCATCATAGAGATGTTAGAGTCAGTGGCGACTACCCTCCCAGAGTGGAAAGCAACCGAAATATCATATTTGTCATTCGACGCAAGGAAGGGGCAACCA
>JPKC01002486.1:0-43819 GCA_000750925.1 Pseudogymnoascus sp. VKM F-4518 (FW-2643)
GGGGAACCCAGGGCTGGTTTCTTGTCACCTCTCAACTTTGTTCGACACCTCGATGGAGACGAGGCAAGAATAAAGTGGAGATGGTAGATATTGGTAGTTGGTGGGGGTGCCGTGACGGTGGCAATAGCGAAGAGTTATAGGGCGTTCGAGTTGGGATATCGGTGAAGATGAGGGTGATGAAGGTGGGCGAGTTTGATGCAGGCGATGCCGGTAATATAGGGCAAGGTGGGAATGCGATGAAGGGAGGAGAAAAGAGGGGCGGAAGGGGGGGGGTGGGAAAGATGGTTGAGGAGGAGAAGGCGAGAATGGGATTGTTAAAGCCGGAGTTAGTCGATGGGATCGAGTAACCTGGTGAGTGGAGAATGTTGGAGTATGTATGTGTATGTACATACATAGAGTACAGTATATGCACTACTGTAAAGTATGGTTACTGGAAGAGAAGAAACAGAGGAGACGAGAGAGGGAGGGAGGAGGGGAAGGAGGCGAGGAAGGAAGGAGTATAGTATATCGTTAGAGTGAGTAGTAGAGTAGGAGCCAGAGCCAGAGCCAGAGCAGGGTAGAGTAAGTTGGGTACCAGTTAGTGGGGTATGTATGAGTGAGTGAGAGAGAAAAGGGAACGAAAGTGCCATCCCATAATACCAAAACAAGCGATACCCATACCCAGACCCATGCCCAGACCCATTCAACATCATACCATCATACCCAGACCCATACCCATGCCCATGTCCATGCTCATACCCATATACCCATACCCTATCTTCCTTACCTTGTCAATCCCGGCAGCTAGGTAGAGGTAGTGTGAAGGTAGTAGGAGGGATGAGTTGAGGTTAGAGGGAAGGAACGGCGAGGTAGGGAGAGGGTATGTGGAGAGTATGGGGAGAGTAGGGTTGTTGGGAGGGGACAAGTATTTTTTAGCTAGTAGTAGAGTAGTAGTAGAGTGTCCAGTAGGAGTGCAATAGGGTGAGCCGCAAAGATTAATGCACAAAGAGTACAGCCACTATACGGCTTTAGTACGGCTATAGTACTCAAAGAGTACCACTCTACTACAACGATGGAACATGATTACTTTTTGTTGTTGGACACCAGCAGCAGCACACATGTATGGCAGGTGGGAGGTGGGCAGCAGGGGAGATCGACGGGTCGTTTTGGATGGAGAACGTGGTTGTGGATCCAGCCAAGTGGGCGAGGCTATGAGATACAATATACAATCCCCTTTCTAGACTATACAAAGGTACCTGTAGTACGGTAAAGCATGTAGTCGTTACCGCACTGTGGTCCGGGCCAATAAGTTACCGTACCGAGCGAGGCTACGCCCGCTTAGCCCTGACCATACAGCACTCGCGCCCGTTATCGCCTAGCTTGCCTAGCTCTCTGTCCCAAGATTGCCTTCCTTGCGAAGATGTGTACATACCAGAAGGTCACTACTAGCACTACTGACGCTACTACTACTAACTACTACTAACACTACTACTAACACTAACTCTACTACTAACAACTACCAACACCACCAACACCACGCACAACGGTACTTGAGACACCACCAACTTTCTCCACGCGAGCTGGACCAATGCACCACAGTACCGTGTATATCTCCGTGCAGCAGTGCCACTCCCACATCCCCATTCTTCGTGCGTACATACCGTACTGCACACAACTACTTTATACAAACATACATCCATTCACACGCCGCAAAGTACGGTGAAGGGGTGCGAGAGGGTGCGAGGGCCACAAGGGGGCGCGCGAGGGGCGACGAACGGATGAACCGCCCCCTCCCTCCCCGCCTGTACGGTATGCATGTATGTATGCTCCATTTTCATGTCCCTTGTCTCTCCCTCCCACCGCCTCAACTCCTACATACACACATTCATTCATACACATACATAACATAACCACACACATAACATAACCACAACACACATACCATACCATACATAACCACAGTAACCCCAAATAAAACCACCCACCGTGCATACGCGTATAACCCACAACACCCATCCCCATCTCGCTTCCCGTCCCCAAAGCGGACGTGATCGTTGCCCGATCTACCTCCAGTACCGTGCTGGAATCGGGGAGGATCTGAGGGAAATCGGCCCCTAGAGGCCAATCTGCCAATCTCCCCCCCCATCCGGTACTGCTGTATGTACAGGACAGGACGTTAACTTACTACGCCCTGTGGGAAATGTACGGTCCTGCACATCACATCACCAGCTGCACTGAACTTTGTCTGGTATGTACTGTATATTATTGCCTGTATGTCTTGTAACTGCAATGCACCGAGTGAGTGAGTGTAACCCTTACCGACTTTCCTCTCTCCGACCAGCTGACTTTCCCTGCCCATAGCCCTGTCCACATCCCATGCTCCCATGTTTCTCCTCCCCTGCCCCCTCTCCCCCATCCCTCCACTGCCCTTGCCTGCCTGACATCTCTGACAATGGCCCTAGACGCGCTAGTCCCCCTCCAGCTAGCCTGGCTAGACCGAACGGTTGCCCTCCGTAAGCCGGTGCAACGTCCAACTCGTGGCAGCCGGGTCCTTTAGAGGGCCCGCTCACCTCGTCGTGTGCCGTGCTTCCCTTCATCGCTGGAAAGTACTCGTAAGTATCTGCTTAGTGTTCTTTGCTGCCTTCCCGTGTTTCTCACTGCTTAAAGTACACACTCTACTATGGATGAGCACGGGACGAGCACAACAGAGTGACATCCCCTCTACAACCCGTTTATTACCTTCTCCTCCTCCTCCCCCCCTCACCATCCCCATCCCCCATCTCCCCTCGCAGGCATGCCCTTGCACCCCAAGAACACAAAACACAAATACCATGGTGATCCCCTCGCTTACACACCGACAGGCATCGTGATGATCGAAGCGACGCAATTAGCAGCGCGGGTCCTGACGCGCTGGCCCAGCGGTGCCTGAGCATACACCGACACCGTGAGCAATCCCCGTGCCCTGTCCCTCCCTGGCCGAGTCGTCATGTCTCACAGGCATGTGGCTCTAGTGTGTCGGTGGCCCGCTCCTCTGTGCGCCTGCCCGCGCCCGCGCGCCCGCGAGGGTCAAGGCGAGACATGCGACGATGTGTGATGTGCTGCATGGGGCGCTGACGACGGGGGGGTGTGGGAGACGGCCATGCGAGATTGGGAGATTGGGAGCGGATGGGGAAGGGGAATCGGGGGGAGGAATCATCATGCGAATGGGAGATGGGCTGTGGGAGTTGGATCCAATGCATGCATGCGCCGCTGCATGGGGCACTATTGTTTGTTCCATTGCCTGGTCCTGGTCCTGGTCTGGGTGTGTGCCGGCCGCAGCCCCCCGCCTCGTTGTAATAGAGTAGAGTACTGAGTACTCACGACCGGAGTTCGTGGTTTGCCCGCACATGGCCATCCCGGCTCTTTGTGCTTGAAAAATGCTGCTACTGTACTGTACCTTATGCTGGTCCGATCGCCGCGGGTGGCTTCTTAGCCCACCCAGCTGGGTTTACCGTTCGCGGTGGTGCTTTCACCCGTCCACTCTTTCCTTACCTTAAGCTGCCGCTCATAAAAATCATAAAAAAGTGTCAATCAACGTGAGGAGGCAAAGCCAAGCGAAATGATGGGCAGCGATGGCACTGTCTCTGCTGAAAGCTAGTTATGTCAGTCGGCAGTCTCGTAACCGATGTACCTTTCCCTGTAGTCTGTCTCCTTCCGCGTGCCTTGTTCTCCTCAGGTCTGTCAGACAGAACACAGAACACAGGTAGGAACTGCACAGACTGCACTCAACCCGTGCCACTTGTGCGACACAAACCACGCTCTGCCCACACAGTTCTAAGACATTTCTGTAAGACATTGTATGCCCCTTCCGTCGACTACGGGGAGAAAAAGAAACACCTTCCTTCCTGCATCCCTACAAGTACATACATCGCGCACATCGAACATCGTACCCGCCCATCGTCACCCATAGCGTACTATGGTAGGGAGCACAGCATGATGAGAAACATGAGAAAAGATGAGAGACACCCCACCCCCAATCCAACAGCCTCACCCGCAGGCGAATCGCGAACCGTTCGGCCGTCGCGCGAGACTGCCCCGCAGCGAATCATGATTCATCAGCATCCGCCGCAACACGCGATGGGAGCTGAGAACCCGCCTGAACCCGCCTGAACCCGCCTGAACCTCGCCTCCCTCCCCCCCCCTTCCCGGAGAAAAGGGACAGATCATCGCTGCATATGTACAGTACCGTACTACCAGTCCAGTACATACCGCCTTCGAGGCGCATATCCCGGCCTCGCCACGAACAACGCGCGCAAAATGTGAATAAAAAATGATCCGTGTGTGATCCAGGCGCTGTTTCGTCGCGCGCAATGTCTCAGCCACGCTGGCGCTCGATCCAATTGCGCATCGGATCGAGCGTCGTCGTCTAGCTGGGCCCCTTTCCGAATACGTCTCGAATTAGCGAGTCTAGGTGGATCTGTACCCGTTGTACCCCTTCACAACGATACAATGGCCGTTGTACCCCGCCCCAGTTAGCTCATACCCTTACAACAAAACTCAACGGCCCCTGGCGCGATAAAATGGCAGTGAGTGGCAGTGAGTGGCAGTGAGTGGCAGTGAATGGCAGTGAATGGCAGTGAATGGCTGACATCCAAGCGCATCAGGCGGTCTGTAACTCAGATCCTTTCGCCCACACTACCCACCCAACCCACACAACGGTACTTACCACCAAGTACAATACATGCCCGGCGACTTCCACCACCCTGGACCACCACCCACTCCACGCCCACTCCACGACGTAAAGGGCTCGAACCGAGAACTCACACGGTTCAACGCAAGACGTTGAACCATACCCTTGGAGATCAACCCTAGTCGTTCGGGATCCCGCCAATGTTGCTATTATTACCATGATGCATCGCCAGCTGATGCACCACCAGCACATCCGCTTTGTGGGGCCTCCTCTGTTCTCTCGCTGCCGCCCTCTTCCTATCCCGGATATGGGAAATATGGTACAAAGTACATACCACTGGTGGTAGTACTCCATGGTATGGGAAGTCTGTTGGACCAGAACCAGGCTCGATGATCTTCCCTGTATCTCCCTGTGTCTCTCATTCTTCCCTGTCTATAGCAGACGCCCTGTTTGCCGCTCATACTGGCTACTGCACTGCACTGCACTGCACTGTGCGTACTGCACATACTCCGTACATGCAAGCCGGCACCGATTTGTGATTCCGCGGGTTCCATGTGGAGTTCTGATACTCTGCTACTGCACCATGGCCGGTGAGATGTGGCCGCGAGCGAACGATGAAGGGCGATGTGCGATATACGGCGATGTACGGAGTAACAGTACAGTACCGGATGTATGTGCGTATGATGTATGTACCCACCTCCTTCCCTCACGATGAGATGACCGACATGACGGCGAACGGCAAAAAAAAAAAAGGAAACAAAGCGGCGGAAAGCGGGGAGTTACAGAACGTGAACCTGCGCCTGGCCTTAACCCCAAACCGACAGCGGCAAGCGACAATCACAACGGCAACCAAACCTTTCACACGCCGGGTCCCGGTCCTCCATATTCGCTTACCCCTGCTCAGACAGTCTCAAAGGGTCACGACGGTGGGAGAGAGCGTGGGAGGGCGTGCATGTCACACTGCCGTCGCTTAATTCGCATCCTCCTTTTTCCGTTGTCTTGTCTTTGACCTCTTCGTAATCCGTCATCTGTTCTCACTCTGGATACATCAAATTATGCTGTACCCACCAGGTACAATCCAGATGCATCTTCCAAATGGAAGTACACAGTCGGTTGATTGCGCTGCCATGGAATGAGAGCTTTCTCAAGCCCTCCCCCACACTTCCACAATATATTGGTTGGTAGTTGGTAAGCCAGAACGCCTTGGGCTGGTACGCTACCACTCTCCGCACCCTGCTCTTCAGCTACCCTAATCCCTGTTTCCGATGGATGGGCGTCACATAACCTTGAAAATGCAATAACTATCTGAAATATAGCAAGGAGTGTCCAATATGCAAGCCCAACCGTGCAAGAAAACGCCCCCTGATCGCCCCAGAACCCTGGTTGTAGATCACTTTCATCTGAGTCCAAGAGTGCGGTTACAGCAGCTGTGCCAACCATTTCCCAAAGCCACCGCTCTAATCTTGGGGGGATATAAAACGACACATAAGATCAGATAACTCCAACCGGGTCGGCGGACTGGTCCGCGAGCGGGACCCTCGATCCAATATCAACGCCACGTACAAGTTGCAGGCGCTTGCGACGCCCCATTAACACCTTCCAAATCTATCACCCAGCTTTCGCTGTGAAATGCGCCATCAAAATAACCCTGAACCTGAACATTAAGTCCCGCCTCACAAATAAATGTCTCCCCCAGTGCCCTCAACCCATCTAAGCCAAGCCTCACTATACGCCCTCTCAAGATCCGAGACCCACCTCTTCGTATCAAACAACGCACTGTGGCAGCGGTTCTCGTAGAGTAGTCGCCGGAGCTCACTGAGCCTTCCACTGCCCACCCCTTGCTCATCATAACTCAGCCCTCTGGCCAACCTCACCGCAAACTCCTCGTACTGCTCCTCATCCGTAGCAATGAGTTCTGACGCAGCCTGCAATCCCTCGTCCGACCGGGGCAATGCACCCTTTAGGATGGAGGCCGCCATGCGTGAACACATCTTGTACTCGTACCTGGGCAGAGTCAAGAGTGGTGTCGATGACCACAGGATGTCCGCGGCCGTAGTGTGAGCATTGCATTCTGGCGTGTCGAGGAATAAATCACAGATCCGAGCTCTAGATATATGTAGATTCTTTGGAGCCACATCAGTGAACAGTATCCTTGATGCTACCTCCTCGCCTGCCCATAGTCGAGCAGTCCGCCTTAGGTTCCTTTCCCCAAGATCAGGGAATCGAAGCAACCACAGAACGGCCTTGGGCACGTTTGCGAGTATCCGAAGCCATGTGCGGAACGTCGTAGGTTCGATCTGAAGATATTTGTTAGCATAAGTCTCAGCATCAATTGAAGAATTACAAACCTTGTATAACTGATTAAAATTCCCAAGAATGATTACATCGTCAGGAAGATCTGGGAAGAGCTCCTTTCTCATTTTCCATCTCCGCTCCTGCTCTCCTGCCCAAGGAAGTTGACGATCTTCACTGCTTTGCCGATGGTCACAGCAGAAAAATGTATCTCGACAGAAAATAATATTCTCCGAGTAGACCCAGTCCTCGTCGTCAACCGACTCATCGCAACGGAGCTGATCGTCCAGATCAATGTTGCGTCTCCAAGGTCGCAGAGTACTTCGCGGTATGGCCGTTTCATCTGCCAGAAGGTAATCGCACCACTCTGCACCAAGCGTGCCCGCAAATCCCATGAAGGACATCTGGATAGGAGCAGGACGCGCCGCAAAGACTTCGTTCTTAGCACCTCGTGTATACCCATTCAAATTCACGAGAATGTGGATTTCATCTTTCACAATCTGTTGCACCAACCTGTCCGACGGCCAGCCGCTGGTATCGCGAAACACCGGAGCCTCTCTTTCTATTTGCTGCCTGTGGACCGAATTGTCGCTTGACGTAGTGGCGTAGCAGATTGCCTTTGCCTTTCGTGGGTCATGCATCCCAAATACGGACTGCATCAAGTGCGCAAGAGGATGGTTGTTGAAGTCTGAGGAGATGTAACCAATGTTGAGCGTTGGTGATGGCGGCGGTGGCGGCGGATACACGGTCTGTGGGAGCCATGGTGCACGCAGCGCAGCACACGAGATACGCATGGCATTTCTCTCCGAAATCATCCTGATGTCTTTGGCAGATAACGGGCAGGTGAAAGTGTGGAAAGGCAGTACAGTCGGTGCCCCAGGTACAGTTAGCGAACCCGGAAGATGAGGTCGGGCATAGCTTGACTTTGGGAAATCCAGCCGGCGGACGTATTTGTCTGTGTACCATCGGTGCATAGCTCTCTTGATAGCTCGTTCAATTAAGCGTATAACACGAGCCCCCTCCCATGGCTTTCCTACCCAAGAGCTTAGTCTTGTGGCCATAGTCGAAGCCTTGTCGTTGGACCATTGACTACCCGTATCTGCAATTTCGAGTTCTTGTAGCATGGAACGGAGAACCTGGCTATTCAGGGTGCCGCAGCCCCAGCTGGCGCCATCTTCGAGTTGCTTGTTTACGATAGCAACTACGCGCTTCATCCATCCAGTTCCGACAACACTGGTTTTTGCATCACAAAGCATCCCATCTTCACCAACATGCCATCGGTCGTACTTTGCCCCTTCGAATATTACGCCGCCGCGCCCAGTCCAATCACAAACAGAGTTCAGCGCATTGGCAAGCCCACATACGGCTTCCGTAAAGTTGGGGCTCGACGCTACAGCGCGCTTATAATACTCTATAGCATCGCTTATCCTGCCTTGGTCCTTGACTGCATTGGCTAGATTGGCCAAAGCTATATCAAATTGCCCATCGCAAGCGACAGCTTGCTCGTACATCTTGATGGCCGCAGTGAGCTGACCGATGTCTTTTAGTAGACTGCCGAGATTGGTATATAGGTGAGCATGGCGAGAGTCTAGATTTAAGCCATAGTTGTAATAGGCTAGAGCGAGCGCAACACCGCTGCCAGGCTTAACTCCTGGAATTGTGGGAACTGAATCCGGTTCCGCCATTTGTACCGTACGGTCAGAGATTTGCTGAGGGATACTTGCCAGAAGTATTCCTATGTTGTTTGATGTTGAAGGACTTGGTTGCAATGAAAGCGACAAGTAGTAGAGCGCCAGGATGTCAGCGGTACCACAGGGCCGTGATGTTGCCATTGGTGACTGGCTGGCACTTGTCATGCCATCTTGGAATATTTTTGCAAGTGATAGCAATGAGTTGCTCGTCGTAGATATAGCAGAGGTCCTTGGAGCTCCCTGTGAGGTGTAGCGAAGTCCAGGTAGCTGACAGTGCTTGGAAAACACCAGTGCAGCGGTTCGCAGTGCTTTTTCCGGGGGTAATAGCACTGGCATAAGCTCCCCTGTAGTAGGCATGCACAAGGCACTTTGGCGGACGGTGGGGTTGAACGCGTCCATGGATGACACGACATTGAGGATGTTCCTAATGAGGCCATGTATACCATGAACCCTTCTGCCAACACTGACAAGAACGGCATCTTCAAATGCCCGGGAGGCACCGCTGATATCTCCAGCAGCGTAGAGCATATTGCCTTTGGCGTGAATTAGCGCTAGCATTCGCCCATTATCAGAACCAGCAATTGCATATCCACTAGATCCATATCCGGGCTGCTTGAAACTATCGTCGCCTGGTGGTCTTGAAAATGTATGACTGCTCGGCCTAGCATCGAAATCAAAAGCTGCATGTTCAGAAGCATAGGCAGAACCATTTGATGAGCGGCCCCCATCACTCGATGTATCGCTCTCTCGGTCTTGCTCATCGAAAGTTGAAAGACGAAGTGATCGCTCTACAAAGTCAATTATAGAGATGGCCTCTTCTGCCCTGTGATCTCCACAGAGAAGGCCGATAAGATGCTCCACAGCCTCGAAGTAACTTGGCCGTAGCTTTACCGATTGTAGCCAATGCTGCTCGGCTTCTTCTCTCCTATTTAAAGAGAGGAGGGTGGCAGCCAGATTCGAAATAGCCTCCACATGACTTGAATCAAGAGCAACAATCTTGCTATACCAATCGAGTGCCTTCTCATACTCTTCCAAACCGTATGCCAAACATCCTCCCAATAGCATTCCGTCGATCCAGCGCCACCCACTTTCTTGACAGAGATTACCAAGTATCTCCAGAGCAGATTTTGCTGTCTCCTTGATTGAGCCACGTTGGGGGAACCCTTGGGGAAACACTTGAGGATACAAAGGTAGTGGGCTGTGTCCTTGATCTCCGCTACGAGGATTGGAGCTGAAATAGCTCCCGCCAATGTTTTGTTTTGACAGGGGCGCTCGGTTGGCAAACGACCTTTTATCCTCCATTATGCTAATGAGAGAATTTGACCGTCGGCGATATGGACCTGGTTCAGGTTTGGCATCGTTACCCTGTCCAAAGTCGTGCGAATAAGTTGGAGACGTGGCATAGCTGTGATGGGCAGGATCCGACGGTCGCCGCAGCATAAAGGCTGTCTGACGGGGCGGCCTTGGATATATGTGTGTCTGGGAGTATGAACGTTGAAGGCCTTGCTTTTTGCGTTCTTGATGCGCTTCCCTCCTAGACTGGTGTATAGAAGCCAAAAGATCCACGTATATGTGGTGTGCCCATCCAAGCACCCTTTCTTTAAATTGGACATGATGATTTCCTACTCCGAATGGCACCTGGTAGTAGCTCGAGCCACTATGGGGCTGGTTTAGGTTTGTATTAGCTGCGGTATGTCCGGTAATCATGTGGTCGGCCGTCTTGCCGTGTGGAGCAAACTCATCCGTTATGCCAGTGTGATCTTTCGAAGGATCAACATGCAGCTGATGACCAATTGGCAGCTGGTTATGTCCGAGCGAAATGGGATATGGCTCCATGCCTTGGTACACATGACTACAAGGTGGCATTCCTTGATTTGGACAAGAACAGCGGTTAAATGAATGATAGCCAGTATCCCGCACAGCGGCGGGCCTATAAGCCTGATATCTTCCATCCGCATAGTATGGCCCATAGATTCCAGGGTCGTTCGAGGCTGTCGGGCCAAGGCAGGGCTGGTAGGGCGGCTGAATAACCGTAGGCACAAGCATGCCATTAAATGCAAGCTTCGTTGTGTCATAGTCAATATTCGCGCCATTGCCCATTGTTTGCCCGGGGAGAAAGAGGGGGGGCACGCGTGTCCAAACCCCGCTACCACCAAATGTATCCCACGATCCACTCGTCGAACTTGAGGTTCGAGGCTGGTATGGCTGTTGTTGATATGAGTTGCTGTTGTCATGGCCGTTTTGGCCATGTACAGCACCATATGGGTGTTCTAGCGCCTTTCGATTTGCTTCTCGCGGCAGGCTAGATAAAGGAAGCACTACATGCTTGGTGGGCGGGGGTTCAGTTGACCAGTGGACGGGAGTCCCGTCATAGCCAGCTGCAAGTGTGCCATTCGGAGTCTTCCTGCGCAACATATGCTCGGAGGCACCGCGGGATTGTGATCCGTCACCGGGACGCGATTGGTAACCTGTATCCGGCAAGGCATGGTGAGGGTTCAGGCGGACAGCGAACGCATACTGTGGAGGTCCCAGAGATCGCGGTATATAGGGTTGAGATGGAAATGCCTGTGGTCCAGCAGGCGTATGGAAAGTCATTAAAGGGGCTGAGAAGCCATCTTGTGTCCTGTCATTGAAAGGCTGTATGATTTTGGGACCATGGTGGCCCTGAGGGAGCATAGTGCGAGAGGGACTTCGAGATAGCGATAAGAAAGGCGCCTAACACGTCACGAAATCACGAAAGGTGCCAATACCTGCACGAAATCTGAGGGCTTTGCCAGTACGGTGCATCTTCGTTCGATGCAAGAGGTTGAAGCAGGCGGTCAGGTTGAGGAACCATGAACAGTCAAAAGATTGGGGGTCTGTAGGGATGCATGTGTTTGATGGTGGTGGTTGCGGCTGGGGATGCGTTAACGGTCGCTTGAGCGGGTGGGAATGGATACTGGTACGAGGGTACCTACCACACTTTCCACACCTTAGCACTTCGTTCTACCACTCACTGTCAGCCATTGCCAACCTATTTGGAGAACTTTACTCTATACATTGGCTTACCTTGCCTACCCTGGGGAGAAGGACAATGCGCCAACGACACATTACTGCCGCATTCTGTGTGCTCTACGAGTATTGTGTCTCAGAAGTCAGCGGCCAAGACAAGGACAGGGACAAGGAACGAGTGGAGAATGCCGGACAGGCGTGTTTTATTTGACCCCTTGGTTCAATCAGAGGGAGGGGGAATCCTGAGAGATCTACTGTCGATGTTGCTGTAAGGACATGCTTGAGGACACGTATACTGGTGATGGAGACGGGTGATAGAGACTGATAGCAGTCCCAGACCTGCACGAGATGCTGTACTCTACTCCAGTTTTTGTGTCAATTGCATACAGTTTAGGAGGATGATGACGCCAGGGAGGATCAATGGACTTGCATCGTGTTGGTTGAGGGGTGTTGGGTCTCATCAGCAAGGGTCCGTTGTCGTTGGTGCCTGTTGAGGGAAGAGGGGGGAGCAGTTAGTGCTTTGCTAAGTGTGGCTGATCCAACGCCCAAAGTCCCCCACCATCAGCACATCAGCTAGGAAGAAGCCGTTGTGTCTGTTGCCTTGTACGTCTTTGTCCATCTCCGAGTCTTGCATAGTGTCTATCCATGTTCAAGTCTTGCATAGTCGTCGAAAGTTATGGCTCACGGCTCGCTCCTCACTGGCTGCTGTTCATGTCACAATCGTCACAATCTGCCTATCACAGCAGCCACATACCCCACCAATATTTTGGTATCTGGCGATTGCAATCATCACAAGGTAAGCACTTCATCAAAACACATCAATCATTCCAACAAAGACCAAGGCCGCCGTCACGATGGCGCCGGAGGCACATGAGCATAGTCCGGATAGGGAATGCACATTTATCCCTTCGAGGATATTACACGTCAAAGACCAGCCTTTGCCTCCACGGAATTTAAAGGATCCGAGCAGTTGTGGTATCATTGCACAGTTGTAGACATGCACAGCTTGTATGGACACGTGCATCTGGAAGAATCAATGTCATTGCTCTCACAGCCTATTCGTGAAGCATGAAGCTTTGGTTACAGTGCAAAGAAAAGACGAAATTCCCATTTATTCCTCAGGAACTGTGAAGTAGTTAGTACTGGAATCAATCAAAATCTAGTCAAAGGGTGGCACTGACTCTCGATCTCTCCGCTCTCAATATCATCGCTGACATCCTTTGGACTTCTTCCATCAACCTGGCAGCCAACGCTGAACGCCGTGCCGAGGATCTCCTTAACGGTACCCTGCAGCGACTTTGCCATCGACTTGAACCTCATCGTGCGTGCGATCTCAATGACCTCATCGAGAGTGATGGACTTGCTGTGCTTGATGTTCTTCTCCTTCTTCCTGTCGCGCGGGGGCTCCTTGAGGGCCTTGATGACGAGGGACGAGGCGGATGGGACAACAGAGACCGCTGCTTGACGGTTCTGGATCGTAAGTCTGACGGTGACACGGAGTCCTTTCTATTGAGACAAACACAATTAGCCCCTCACTCCTTCTATTCGTCGAATTTGTAGTGTTTTCATACCCAGTCGCCAGTTGCCTTCGCGATATCTTCTCCGACCTTCTTTGGGGAGAGACCGAGAGGACCGATCTTAGGAGCGAGCGCAGAAGATGCGCCGACCTCACCACCGGTTGCCCGTAGGTGGCTATGCGGGCATTAGCAGTGTTCGTATTGTGGGATTGAATCGTTCGCCCATGCTTTCCAGATTCGCTGGAGCACGACGGAAAGTTTGGATTCGTTCGAGGTTGGCATTTGGCGACTTACATGATCTTGATCTCAGTGGGGTCGACCTTTGGAGCTGGTGATTGTTAGACTGTGTAGTTCGTGCAACTCTGGGATAACTTACGCATGTTGGCGACTGTTGGAAAATGCGATTACAATCGTCGTAATAATTTGTCGATGTCTGTCTCTCTACAGTTGTCAATTTTCGATAAATTCGGCTGGTGCGGTCGGCTAATCAACCCTAACCAATAAGCCTTGAGTGGTGCCTCAGGCATGAAGGCATGACCGAGAATCTATTCTGTTAGCTCGCTTTCTAAAAGAAATTTTGGAGAGAAGCTCTGTGCAGAATTTCGTGCGTCGAGAAAGTTCATCTCCACACCCAGCACAGCGACTTCACTCTACGTCGCAAACTCATTAATACCGCACCACAACCGCGTGTTATTTGAGAAGCATATATACAATGGCATTCACTCCAAGAGGGCGCGGCGGCGGTGATCGCGGTGGACGTGGTGGCTTTGGTGGCCGCGGTGGTGGTGATCGCGGAGGACGTGGTGGATTTGGTGACAGAGGAGGAGGATTTGGCGGCCGCGGAGGTGGCAGAGGTCAGTTTTTTCTCTAATTGGCTTCCTGATGCTGGCTCTCAGCTATGGGAGTTCATTCAATTCCAGATCTGGGGGACATAATAAGCTGACCGGGGGGTAGGTGGTCGAGGTGATAGCAGAGGCGGTCGTGGCGGCAGAGGAGCACCAAGAGGTGGGCGTGGTGCCCCACGTGGAGGTGGACGCGGCGGCGCTGGTGCCAGAGGTGGCGCAAAGACCATTGTTGTATGTTGACCTCTCTGCCAATGCGTGTTGCTGCTTTTATACTTACGCAATCTTTAGGAGCCCCATCGCCATGGCGGTATCTTCGTCGCTCGCGGAAAGGAGGACATGTTGGTGACCAAGAACATGGCACCAGGAGAGTCGGTTTACGGCGAGAAGCGCATCTCTGTTGAGAACACCGCTGGCGTGAACGACGACGGAACCCCAAACACCACCAAGACCGAATACAGAGTGTGGAACCCTTTCAGATCTAAGTTGGCTGCCGGTGTCCTTGGTGGTCTTGATGAGATCTTCATCAAGCCCGGAGCAAAGGTTCTCTACCTTGGTGCCGCTTCCGGAACCTCGGTTTCCCACGTTGCTGATATTGTCGGGCCAACTGGTACCGTCTTTGCCGTCGAGTTCTCTCACCGATCTGGCCGTGACCTGATCAACATGGCTACCCACCGCACAAACGTCATCCCAATCATTGAGGATGCTCGTCACCCGCTCCGTTACCGTATGCTCGTGTCGATGGTCGATGTCATCTTTGCCGATGTTGCCCAGCCTGATCAGGCTCGTATCGTCGGAATGAACGCCCACTTGTTCCTTAAGGTTGGAGGTGGTGTTGTCATCTCCATCAAGGCCAACTGTATTGATTCGACTGCCGCACCCGAGGCTGTCTTCACGCGTGAGGTTCAAAAGATGAGAGATGAGAAGATGAAGCCATTGGAACAGTTAACTCTTGGTAAGCCGCATTCCTGTCTATGTGATATATCAACTTCTAACGCATCTTACAGAGCCCTTCGAGAGAGACCATTGCGTCGTGACTGCTATCTACAAGCATTCAGCCGAGTAGATGGGTTTTTTTTCAGTTCGTTTTTCCTCCTCTTTGCAAGGAATGTGCAGGGCCACTTGTCCATGGTCAGGAAATGGATGGGTTGTCTCTTTATCTGGTGTACCTACTACTGCGTATGGGATGGCGTTCGGCATTACTCATATGACCAAATAAAACAATTACCTTTTTACAAAAAATTTCATGACCATGATAGCCTGAGATGTTATGTGTGACTTAATGTTCGGTTTTTTTTTACTGCCTTATAAACAACCACCTCACCTCCCACCGACGTTACACACGTTCAAAACAGATAACTCCCTACCTCTTGAACATCATTAAACTCCTATAAGTAACGTAATTTCAAATGTGTGTATTCCGTTATCTGCTTATGGAATGGTTGATGTTTTACATCGAAAATATGCAATACAGGCTCTTCTAATGGCCAACGATAACCGCAAACCCTCTCCCCCCCCAGCTACAAAACATCCACCTCCCTCGCCCCCGGCTTAAGTACTAGAAAAAATTATGCAGACCCATCATACCTCTAAAACGGCATGCCTTCGTGGCGTCATCATCATATAATGTCAACCTCTTCCGTATATACCTCACATCCGTGATAGCAACGTCCTTGTCCCTAAGATCAACCGCCACCTCCCAACAGAGCAAAAATCCAACCAGCCTGGGTGGAGTTCGTGCACTTAAACATCCACTTCCTCTGCATCGTGCCTAACCCGCCTACAGCCCCAGGCATTCCGATTTCGCCATTTGGGCCCATTCTCTCTTCCTGGACGCACATAACGATGCCGACTCGGTTTACACGAGTGAAACGGCGAGCGCCGAGGACGCCATCAAAGAAAACAGCAGCTGGTGCCTTATTCTCATTTTGGGTGTTCTTAACACTCAAGTGTTTGTTGTGGATCGTCGGTTTCTCCCCGGTGTATTGGGTCAGGATCACATGCTTCAGAACTCCGTAGTACAATGGGGAGTCTGGGCGCATTCCTGGCAAAGGCACCCCGATTACGATGCGGCAATGTCCCAAGTCCAACCACCGAGAGGCGGCTTCAGCACGGTAAACTCGGATGATCAGGTTGTTTGTGTCGAACACTGAGGTGTTGCCGGTGCCTGATGCTGCCATGCTTGAATCCGTTCGGGTCCGAGGAGATGAAGACGGTGCCCCGTCGGAAGTCCCGAAAATACTTGACCCTCTTGATTTAGGGCCGCCCTCAAATCTGGACATATTTGGAGTCAGGCGGCCATTGCTATGGTTGGCGCCATTACTCAGGCGTCTCAGTGCCAAGAATGCTGTTCGTCCAAGAGAGAAAGTGCTTCCGTCGGATCCCGAGAAGGATGAAGCGCGAGCAGACGCTCTGTAGCTTTTCTTCCGTCCAAACCAACTGTAGCGAGCCTTGCGTTCATTAGACTCATTGTCACTTGGTCCGTTGTAGTCGTTCAATATGCGGTCACGTTGCAGACTATTATATTTCTCGTTATCTTGCCGAGCCCTGTGAGTAGCTGCATATAAGGCTGCGCATTCGTCTTTGTTCCGGGACCTGAATCGGATAATATGGGTGCTCGTCAGCGTGGAGATTTCTAATGGCTGAGAATGTATCTCAACATCCAAACTGTTACTTTGGCGGATCATCACAATTGGAGTCAAGACAAGCGAAATGAGCGGTCGTCCGCTTGGCTGTGCACTATTCAACGAATCTGCGCGTGAGGGGTGAGAAGCGTCCAAGGCGTAGGCTTCAATCAAGCCTGGCGTTATGACAATCGAACAAAGATCCAAATGGATATTGTCCCATCGTCCTGGAGGAACTCGCCAACATGAAATGTGAGCTTTGGACTTCAGGCAGTAGGATGCTTTTGGTGGCTCAAGACGGATATCTGGGAGGACAGCATCGTTCACCTGTTGGAGTTGGCTTGCAATATCCTCTGTTCCTGTTAACCCATCACCTGAAGACTCAAGCGTTGAATCGTCGTCTTCCGAGTCTGTCAGATAAGATGTCGCCGAACTAGTTGTGTATTCGGAAGGCTGATACTCGTGTTTCAAGGGCGAGGATGACCGACGATGCTTTGGGTCATAGCTTGCGCCATGTGACGACTGCAATTCCGTAGCAACATCTCGGGAGTATTTTTGCTTATGAGGAGGTGGTGGAGGCGGTTCAGTATTTGAAGCGAGACCTGGAGCAGCTGAAGTTGACTTAGGAATAGAACTAGACGGTGTTGGAGATTCTCTCGGCGCATTGCCATCCCCACTCTTCCCGTTTGGAGTTTGGTTTGGAAAAGCCTTTGTTGGTGAAGCAAGTGAAAGCTCTTTTGATCGAGGTCGGTATCTTGTTGGTGTTGTTGGTGATGAAACAGGCTCAATATCTCTGTCTCTTTGTGTTGGAGTTTTAGAGAGACGGTACTCTGCTTGCTCCTTAGATAAGGTATGGCCATCAGCCGAAACAAAGGGGTCGACAGCTTTAGGGCTTGCTGGTGGAGTCTGGTCTCGGAATCCTGCATGCTCTCCAATAGGCACATCTGGTGCATCTAGGCACGCCAGTGCTCCACTCATCAAGGCTTTGTCAGGAGTAGTGTATCCTAGGGGCTCTGGGTCGAAGCGTGATATAGCAGGTGGGACTGGCTTGTCGCTGAACATGACCATAAACTCTTCCACAACCACTGGATCTTCAGCCTTCAGTATGAAACATTCTTGCCAATCAGTAGTGTCATCCAGGCCGCGGGCCATGATAATCAAATCGTCCTCCATATCTCCCCTCCTGACAGAAATCTGGTCTGTGACCAGTGGTTGAAATAACAGGTAGTGGCTGCGCCGGGCGTTGACTTCACAGATCAGTATATCCCCAGTATCATGATCACTATCCCTGACTATGAGTTCAACTTCACATGCCATGCGCTGACCATTCGAATGCCGGAGATCGAGATCGAAATATTCCTTTGCCTTGACCTGCCGTGTCTGGTCTATTTGAGCACCCTTCAGGGGGGCCAGAGTCCGAAGATCTCGAGCTCGTGTTGGGTCCTTGTTATTTGCTAACCTGTCTTGCCTTCTAGCCATCTCTTCTTTTGCACGGCGGCGGTCCCTGTCGACATGACTTTGTAGCTGGCTGTTGGTATCGTCACTTTGCTTTGTGGTGTCTTGATCTTGCACAGGTTCAAACCTCTTAGCGTATGGCCTGACTGTTCCGTGAATGGCTCCCCTTCGTCCAATCTTCGATTTGCTTCTATTGCGCTTCGGTTCATCCTCACGTGCCTTTCCCATTGTCTCTTCTTTGGCTTGATTTTGGCTCATGGGCCTTATATCAACGGCACTATCAATATCGCTAGGCGCAGGGGGCTGGCGCAGGGGGTCTTCTTCCGCAGCCTTTGCACCAGCAACACCAAGAAGTTCGGTTTCTCCTGTGCTCTTTTGCACTTCAGGGGATTTTCCATCCTCAACCCGTCTTGAAACCTTCCTTGGTGTTACTTTTGATCTTTCCTCATGCGGAGCTATATCTGAATCGTTTGTCCGTTGAACCCAATCCTGTATCTTGCGCTCAAAGGGCGGGTTGACCGAGTTGGCCTCCACATAACCTTTCCGAATACCCTTTGGACTTCTTGGGCTCGTGACTGACTTGCTGTTTAGGGTGCTAGGATCTGTCGGTAAGTTGGGCACGAGTTCTGTCGCTTCTTCGTCGTGTGCAACTGTGTCATGTCCATTCATCCGCGCCGCCCAATCCTGCATCTTGCGCTCAAGAGGTGGATTTGCCCAATTCGATTCAACAAAATCCTTCGGAAGGCCCTTTGGCTTACTTTTCCTTCCTGCCGGGCCCCTCTTCAGAGTGGTAGACTTAGCAGGTGAGCTTAGATCGGGGTATACTACAGTCTCGGTCTTCTCTACACGCATGGTGTCGTTGGGTTTGTCTGTTAGTCCCATCCAGCCTTGGATCTTGCGCTCAAGGGGCGGTTTTGCCAAAAGAGATTCAACAAATTCCTTCGGAGAGCTTTTCGGTTTGGGTTTACTTTTCTTTGCTGGGCTCCTCTTCAAATTGATGGGCTTCGCAGGTGGTGGTGTGGAATCTGATATCGATTCAGTCTCCTCCTCGGGCTTCTCCTCAGGCTTCTTCTCATCGTGCTTGTCCCCGGGATCGTCCTCGGAATTATCCTCAGAATTCTCGTCATGTGGAATTTCATTGTGTTTGGCTGTTCGCTCTGCCCAGTCTTGTATCTTCCGCTCGAGTGGTGGGTTAGCCCAATTGGATTTGACAAAGTCTTTCGGGAGGCGCTTTGATTTATCAGTCTTTTCCGGTGTCTTGGCTTTCGTAGCAGGTGTTTTTGCTTTCGTGGCAGGCGTCGCAGCTTTGGTAGGACTGGAATTTGAAACAGAGGTCGGCAAGGTGTTTGCCGCCTCTTCGGCAGTGCCGGTGAGCGAGGCGGCCTGAGGCCCATCGATCCTTGCCGCCCAGTCTTGTATCTTGCGCTCAAGCGGCGGATTAGCCCAGTTGGATTTCACAAAGTCTTTTGGGAGTCGCTTCCCGCTGTCCGCCTTGTCCACCTTATCCGCCTTGTCTGCCTTTGTTGCAAGGCCCTTTTTGATAGCAACCGGGTCAACAATCAGATTCAGCAAGAGCTCCTGCTTTGTTTGCGGGCTCTTTTTTCGATTCCTCACCCAGTGGCTATCACTAACCACTCTCTTCCTTGGCATGCCCCTGGCCCTTGGAGGGAGAGGTGAGCAGTCTTTTCTCTTTTCGGGTTTGACGGCAAGCGGGGGATCTATGTGTGGTTGCTGCTCGTTCTCCTCGTCGCTGTTTAAGTAATCGCCGTCGGGTTTCTTTGTCGGCGTTGCAGGGTCCTCGATGACCGCTGCTGCACTTGATTGTTGCCATTGCTTCACCCTATATTTGACTCCGCCTGGGGGCTGCAATTTGTTCACCGCACTCGCTTTCACCTCTGCAGGAGGGGGAGCAACGGCGGAACTCCTGCGTCGCACTCGATCAACAGAAGGACGTCCTAGGAGAAAGTCGCTCAACAGAGTCGGCTCCGGCTTCTTTCCGCCCGTCTTCCCTCGACCCGGCGCATTGCGTGGACCGGCTGCTTTGTTTGTTGCCGCCTTCCCGTCACCACTACCATTCCGGGGATACTTGACGGCCGGGGATCGTTTGGGAGTAGTTGGAGTTTGCGGTTTGGCCGGGTCGTCGTCCTCTGTTTCGCAGGTAGGCATGTCCTAATTCGCGGTCAGAGTTAGTAGTTTTCTCCTGTTATCCTCCACGGAGGATGCCAACTATTCGCGCCTCGTCATCAGTGCAACTCGGTGCGACATACCTCTCAATTGGAGGACCCCGCCTATAGCTGTCGCGATGCAAGTTCGAGCCCAGGCATCGACGCGCGCCGACCTATGGAAGTATTTCTGGCTCTAGACATGAGCCTGTAGAGCGCCAGACTCTGCTTGGGGATCTAGTCTTTGCGCTCGAGTGATGTGACACCTAGTGATCATCGGTTTCTGTGGTCGGTTTGCTCCGGGCGGCCTCGCCGGGGAGATCTGGATCTCGTTGGAGGGGCAACCAAAATGCTTCCACTAGGATTGTATGGTTCACATGCAAGCACTCTACGGACACAACTGCAGGGACGCTTGTGCTTATGGTTTAATGAGGAAGAACTAATAAAACGAATATCATGGCTATATAATGCGCTATAAAGCAGGTATTTACTCGGGAGTTTGTCTATTGCAGCCTGCCTTGTTTACTTTGCCGAGTTGTGAGTGAGACGAGTTGCGGGTCCGTCATACTCAAGTACTGTCGATTTAGTGCTTGCTATCTCGTGTCTATATATGGACATCCTTGCATCGGCGACAACGATTGGCCAATATATTGCCAATAGTCCGTGGGTCTAGAATGCGCCTGATAATTGCCCACACTTCCCAGTATTTTCCAAATGGTTTTTGGGTGTTGATAGATTTTAATTGACATCAAATAGGGCTGGCAATATTATTTGATTATTTTCATTTTTTATTGGTGAGACCAATTTTGGTCTCAACCTGCCAGCTCAACTGACGTGGTATCTCATTATCCTTTAAGCTATAATTCATAATCTATATGCCGATGGCTCGCTGAAACAACATGACAAATACAAAGCACGGAAGAAAACGCTGTAGTTGCCATACTTGCGCTCGAGTTGCCTTCGAAGCGCCTCTCCGAAGTTTGCTTTATGACAACTCCTGGACCCATATCTGTACAACATTAGCATGTAATTAGGTTTAGTGGACAGGGATACTCACATCCATCTTGCCCATCTCAGCCCGATCCCTCCTGGCATTTGTCTTAATAGACATTATCGCCATCTCCAAGTCATCCTGGTCACCCATAGTAATCATATCTCCATCTGGCATGTCGTCATCGCGGATTTTGAGCTTGAATCGCTTCCGCAAAACAAACTTCTCCCGGATTTTATCCACAAGATCGGGAAATTCGATTGCGGTTCCAATCATTATGTAGCGAGTATCCTCAGACGCGTGGACTTTGACTCGCACTTTCCGGATGTCCGGTCTCCGAGAAGAGCCGCGGCCAGACGAGGAGGGTGCTCGGGCCCTGGGTGCTGAAGGGCGGCCAGGGAGCATCTCGAAATCATTTTCATCAAACTGGTCATCCTCATAGTCGCTCCCGTCCTCATCTTCCTCTTCGATATACCGTTGCTGTGGTCTGTTCCTCCCCTTGGAACTTCGAGAATTTCGATACATGTCATAAAGCTCTCCGGGGTATTCATCCTCCTCCTCTTCATCCGACATCCTTCTGCGTGTTGACGGCGGTGGGTCTCTTCTCCGCGATTCTTCTCGTCTCACTGTTGGGCCTCGTGATTCCGATGCCGCACGAGTAGGAGGAAGCCTCCTTGCAGGCTCATCGCGAACTTCGTAGCGCTGCGTTGGCAAGGCCTTTTCGATATTAAGCTTTGCAGGTACAGGTTTCACCCCATTACGAACAGAAGCTCCCCTGCTGATTTGGCCGGTGCTTGATCCAGACAAGCTCCTGTCCGACTCGGGAGGTGGTGTTGGCGGGAACACGTTTCGGTTCAGAGGGGGCTCTGATTGTTGGCGTTTGCTTGACAAGCCAGGTTTGACGAGGTTGGCAGCTGCAAATGAGAGATTCTCTGCAGGCCGGTCATCCTTCGCATCTGACATCTTTCCAGCCTATTTTTGGGTTAGCATTGACGATACTTGGCTGACGGTATCACCTACGTTTTTTATCTCTGAGCCTGCAAATCCTGTAAATGCATTTGCCCTGTCAGAAGCCGCCACTAATCTCGCTTTCCCTAAATAGTCCTTCGTCTTGAGGTTCTTAACCTTCGCTGCGTTCGGTCTGTAGACGACTCCAACGGGGATGGAGAAGACCGTGTAACCCTAGAACTGTGTCAGCAACCACAACTTAAATGTCATCGATATGTGTGAACTAACCTCGGCCTCTTCCCTGATTGCATCGTCGATTACGTTGTGGTCCTCAACAACCTTCTCCTTCACCGCAAATGAGAAATCTTGCATTCCAGCCTCCTTTTGTTGCAAGTAGATGTAGCATAATCCGCGGTTGAAGAGTACTTCGCAGGAATATAACTTAAACATGAGGCCCAATTGCGCATAGTCAATCATATTGTTACCTCGTAAGTACAATAAGGTGTCGTTAAAATTAGCAAGGGCCTCTTCGAAGTCTCCCACAAGGAAATTCGATACGCCTTGCTGGAAGTAGGCAACTGCCAGATATTGGTCGAGTCTAACTGCTCTTTGGTAGCATTCAACCTTGATAAATGTCAGTTTATGTTGGTCGACACCCCCGCCAGTTGGCGGTTCAGATATACATACTGCTTTTCCATGTTCTCCAAGCGTCGCATGGATGACTCCACAGTTGAATAAAATCTTAGAAGTGTCCGAAATGCCATCGAAAGTCTTTAATGCTTCATCGAACTCGTTATTATCGTAATTTGCCAGCGCGGAAACCCACGTCTCGATTTCCTGGAAAGAACCGTTAGCTTTGTGCAACCCATTCCCAACATGACACTTCGTACCTGCTTTAACGACATCTTGTCCCGCCGCTTAACAAAGCTTCAGCTTTGCCTTCGTATGTTGTCTCTGCGCAGCGACCAGCGTATGAGGCAACGCACAGCCGTAGCACTCTATTATTTTTTCAAGTCTCCCACGGATTGTATGCACTTCGCAGGCAGATGACTGAATGGGTGGTCGATACACTCTGTATGTATACTTTCTCCGCCAGGGCTGTCAAAGCTGGATAGTTCGGATATGCATGCACTGTCGAGCGACGTTCTCCCGTGATATTGATTCCGCTAACTTGGCGTTGGCTATCGGTCAAGTAATGAACGTCGATTGGGCCACGGTTCTGAGTGCTCTACAAAGAGTGAAATGGCATGGCTGGGCAAGAACGAGAGTGGGCGTAGAACTCGGCGCGTAAACTGAGGATCGGATTGGGAGCGTAGTTGAGATGGTTGGGGCAAGGGCCCAAGGGATATGTATGTTGGATTTGGTGTCTGTTGGCGGGATGAGCGCAAGGGAGGACTGCAGCTCTTCGAGGGGCAGCAGAGAGAAAGAATTCAAGAAGTCGTGCAGGGCCTTGGCTATGCAGTTTGGATTTTCCTGCAGCTGTTCATGGAGAGTTCGTGTTGGGTTTTTCAGAGACACGTTTTTCGAGAGTTTGGAGGGAGGAGGGGGAAGGAGACGTCGGAGAAGTTGGTGGCTTGGAATTGGGCTTGGCCGATGGAAGTGGTACAGACCAGACGGTTCAGAAGAAAGTACGATTGCATTTGCAACATGGGACGCACCAGCAGGGATGAGGGGCACTCCACAGTAGAGAATCAAGGGATGTATGGAATAGTCGTGGGCCTCGGGCACTTCAGTATCGATAGTGTCGAGTGTGTATGGTGACAGTGCCGGTTTTTGAAGGCGGCTGTTCGAGGGCTTGGATTCGATGCGGTTGAGCCCACCTCACGCCGCTTTGGGGCATTTTCATGGACGTTAAACTGTTGGTGGTGCATTGATATGCGAGGATGGGGGGGTTGTTGCATGTTGCATGACACCAGCCCTGTATATTTGTAGAGCCATACAAGCCGTAAGAATCATCAGCACTGGAGTAGGAATAGTACCGCCGTCAGTACCACCGCCAGTACCACAATCGCACAATCCCTATGTGTCGCGCGGGAAGTCGGGCGGTCCCATCTCAAGGCGGCGACTGTTTCCAAGTGTTGGGGTGCGGTCTTGATTGGTTGGACAGGCAGGGGTAATGAGGGGATCGCAGGGGATCACATCTAATTCTGGCGCGTCATACGTTAGAAACAGGGCTCTTTGGAAACCAAGGGCGCGTAACGGGGTGTCATGTTATGCTCACTGGAGGTATATGTGACATGTCAAACACTAGTAATTTGGCGTGGCGTGATGTGTACCAGTACCAGACCGGACGATGCGTGCTCTAGTGAATTTATTCTCGTGGAGCATCGGGACGACTTGCTCGGACGACATGGAGACAATCGGGCGCATTGTCTTGAAAGTTACCTTACATAATAAGACCGCTTACGTAACCCGCTCGAGAAAAATATATCACGTGACCACGAAATTCCGACAGAGACGAGTGGTGAGCCTTGGCATCTCGACTTTCAATTACAGTTTGGCATCGTCGCAGCTTCACCACCACCTTAACGCCTGTCACCCGTGTCGCTCATTACCCCAATCACAAGCGGGGGATTTATTGGCCAACGGGCCGTTCGCAGCAATGTCGCAAGTCAATGGCGTGGTGAGTAGCAGCCATCCCTCTCCGCAGAATTTCTTTCTGACCTCCATCGTGTAGACCAAGCTGGCGTATTCCCGAACATGGCACCACATCTCAGCCTCGACTCCCCATTACGCCCTAACCACCATTAAACCTCTTCCTCCCGTCGATTCGCCTCTCCTCCAGCCGCCGTCTCTTGGCCGCCTGGCGTCGCGGATAGCTACCATTCTCTGCGGCAAGCACAAGCCGATTTGGGACCCATCTACCGACTGTGGTGACTATGTCGTAGTCACGAACTGCTCGCAGCTGCACGTCACTGGCAAGAAGATGTACCAAAAGCAATACTACAGACACAACACGCGCCCCGGAAGTCTCAAGCAGATCAACATGGAGGGACTGATGGAGAAGTTTGGAGGAGCGGAGGTGCTGAGGAAAGCAGTTTCAGGGATGCTGCCGAAGAACAGGCTGAGGGACGACAGACTGGCGAGACTGAAGGCATTTGAGGGAGATGCTCACCCATACAAGCGGAATATTGTCAAGTTTAATGGGGTGAGCAACGTTGCGAAGTGGCCGCCTGCACCTGCACCTGCAAGCAAGGTTGAGGCCTCCTCGTAGGAGACTATGATGGCGAGAGAGATGAGGAGCGGGACTGTGGACACTGTATACTGTATAGATATATTGTAAATTATGAAGGCACCAGGCGACAAATGGTCACAAGAGGCCAAACTTCAAATGAAATAACACATTCAAAACATTAACCAAGATTATCAAGTTTAAATGCATTACTATGGGACGTCGAAACTATGCGGCATCAAAAATCAATGCTCAGCATCTATCTCGTGCAAACCCCAGTGCGTGCCAAATGAGCTGTGTAACGGCGGGAGTGAGAATGATCTAATTTGTACAAGAAACGTAGCTAAAAACAAGAACCTGTGCGACATGAACATATGCCAGTATATACCAAAGAAGAAACCCAAAAACATCCTCGCTAACATAATATGCAACAACATCCCCTCTATAATTTGCCCTTCTCAAGCTTGTTGCCGCGCCCAACGGTACACTTGATCAAGCCATTCGGGCCCGATTGTGGAGCGTAGACAGTGGTATCAGCCCCCGTGTTCTTAATACCCTTGTGGAAGCTCAGGTCTAGAGAAGGTGTCAGTGATCCAATACGCTTACACGGGGGTCATAGGGTCCTTACCAATCTCGAAATAATGCTTGTTAGGCAGCGAGTACTCGACGGTCTCAACATCTGGCACTGCTTTCAAGATGTGCTCGCACATCTTATACATGGTATTTTGCACAGATGGGCTGTTCTCCTCCGCAAACAGCTTCATCGTAATTTCACGTGCAGCTGCCCACGCCTTGTCGAACTTTGGAATAGAAGCCCGCACCGATCTCAAACTCTCGAAGTTGTTCCACTTCCACGTGCTATCGATCTCGGTGGACAGGATTCTGTCCCAGACTTCAGGGAGAGTGGTGTACTCATCACGGACGAAGCCGTGGAATTGGGAGCCAGTGCTCTTCAGGACCAGCAGTCCAGCGATGCTGCTGCGAACTTCGATGCCCTTTCCTTCCCGGGCAGTCACTTCAACATTCCTCGTCTCGTTTCCATCACGGAAGAACGAGTGAGGGTGGGGCTTCCCATCCAGAGTCATGCGCGTCCAGCGATGGACTATGACCTTCACGTGAGCAGCATGGATATGCTTATACGTGTCGACGAAGTGCGAGGCGAGAATGCTGGCGTAGAGCTCAGGAGGAGTCACAGGGTTCTCCTTTGCCTTGATGTAAATGGTGTTCTTGATTGAGTCCGTTGCAACGACAACACTGTTGTCGGCATCGGTATATCTGAAAGGGATTCTGGTTAAACTAATACGGAAATTAATTCCATAGGACACTTACGAGGGCTCGATTTCTCCTTCTAGCAGAGCACAAACGGTCATTTCAGTGACAGTCTGGACGCCGGATTTCTCATCACGGTGGACTTTGTAAACGCGGACGTTATCCTTTCCATAACGGGCTTCAACAATACCAGCCATTTTCATATATGTGCTTTATTGAGGTAATGGAGAGTTGGTTCTTGTAATGTTTGGTTTTCAAGTTGAATATATGTATGAATAGACGGGATTAGAAAGACTTATTGAAGGGCGGGCCCGATCCTCTTTATATAGATCCGGAAGCAGCCAGGGACTTCCGTAGATAAGTGGTATCTCGATATCACGGGTATGAATCTAGGTATGGAAGCGGAGACGGAAAACGGCTTAAGCGGCTTGGGCGTTGAGATCAGACACGAATCGGATGACAAGACAAGGATAAAGAGACGGGGATTAAGTAAATAGTATGTATATCGATTATAAAGTAGTATAGAAAAGCATTTATGAGGCGATGTTGAGATCTCTTCCTTGCCCCGGCCGCCAGCTAGCGCGGGGTCGGAGTACGCCGATATGCTTGATACATCCTGTGTACAAGCTGATCGCCGGACGGAGAGACCCAGATGCCAGCGTGAAAGCTCCGGGTGAGTAAGTACCGTGCCGTAGTCGTGCCGCCGAAATGCCCAAAGAAAGGGTCATACGTAACAAAGCCAGTCCGTCTCTTTCTGGGGCAGTTTAACGACAGCTATAGAGTAGCTGAACTCATTGTTACTTTAACCGTTTATAAGTGTCCAATAGCGACTATCAATAAAATAAAAATTCCTGGCCACCTAGAGCTGTAATTAGCACACTGGCCGCCTTTCGATAAGCCGCTTGCTCTGAAATTGAACAAACTAGAGAACTTCTATCAGCTTCAATTTCTGTATTAATATCTTACAGTTCTGCACACAGTCCGTTCTTTCGACTTTGGGGCGGCACGAGACCTGCATAGTATGCGTAGCATGTATATCATGTACATAATGCTTTTAAGAATCTTATAGCCAGCAAAGAGGGCTCGTAGCATAATACCTATCTGCTGAACTTGCAAGTAAGTTTTATGTTGTAAGTTTGCTGTTCCTTTCCATCGAACATGAGGATATGGCCTGTACTCCTCCTCCGGATTTCCAGGGCTAAACGCGGGGAAGTGTTGACAGTACAGTGCCACGCGCAACTCGCATACCCGGAAGCCTTGCATTTTAGGCATCTAAGTTTGGCGACGCGGGCACGACTGGCGACAACGCCATTATCAGTTACCAATGTAAACGTTGACAATTAAGCTATCTTCGAGCCCACCAAGCGGCATCACTCTCATTATTCAACTAGTCTTATACATTTACGCATCTTTGCTCCAAGCTCTGGAACCCATCGTTTTCTTATCCATCAGTAGCAACAACCAGCCAGCGTCTTCGACTGCGCCCGTCCGAACCTCGAATTGCTTCTGGGAGCGCCTCACCACGGCTAATCAACAGACATCGAATTCATCTCAAATGCGATATTCTCTCGCCAGGTAGAGAGACGGACGGAGCAAGCCGATGGGGTAATGGTTGCCCCACCGAGCACCCTGAGCTCGTCCGCGACGCCGACTCAGAAGACCCTCCAAAACCAGCAGTCGACACCTTACCTCGTGGCCCAGTCGCGGACGAGCCTGGATCGGGATGGCTCACAACACCCGAGATCCAACAATGGGGTCCAGATGTTATCCTCTTCAGCCATGTCTTATGGGCCTCGGGGTTCATCCTTGGCCCCTCTGGCGCCCGGGAGCTTCAGCTCAGAATTGCGGAGCCAAGCTGTGTCATCGAGGGCGAGTTCGAAGGCGGAGATGGGCTCTATAGGCTTGGAAAGACTCGAAGAAGACGTAACTCATGTGTCTGAACAAATGATTTCCGTGTTGAGGGAGTCACTCAACCGAGAGTTAAAGATCAAGGAGGGCAGTGAGAATATGCTTGAAGCTCTCAACACCAAGAAGGCGAAACAAACCAAAGAACAACGGACACGTGTTGAGGCGGAGCTCAACTCCTCCAACCAGCGCATTAAGGACTTGCTATCTCAAATCTCAGAGCTTCAGAAGCCACAGGCGCAGCCACCATCTACCCCAACGCGATCTCGCATGGCCGGGCTATTCCACAGCACTGGATTGAGGTCCCCCGCCAGTCTGACGAAGAGCGCCACGGATTCGAACGACGAGGAACCTTCTGAGTCTCCAACATATGTCCTTGCTGAGATTCTACAAGCCTTGGAAGTGGAGGGCCTGGCGCCAGACTACTATGTTGGCCATGCGAATAATCTAGTCGAGCTTTTCAAGCGGCATCCAACGTTGAAATATGATTTGGTGTGGTCAATATTTGGCCTTCGAATGCAGGTTATGCTTCTTAGTGAGAGCAGAGAAGTTGTTGCCGCTGGATATCGCATGACACGCCACGCGATCTCTGATCTAAACTCCTTGCACAAGATTAGGAGCCTAAATACAGACTACCTTGTCGTACTCTCTCTTATCAAGGAAAGGAAAGCCGATGTCGAGCGTGAGCAGGCGCTCAAGTTTGTGCGCGCATTCCTTGAAGTTAAGGATGGAGTACACGAAATTTCGAGGGCTATCGTTCGGACAATTGCATCTGTTGCGGAGCATAGTGAAGATCGGCTGAAAGCGATATGTATTGAGACATTGGCAGAAATCATGATCAAAGATCCGGCGCTTCTAGTTGCTGCTGGTGGGTTGCGGCCCCTCACTGATGCTCTCGGCGAAGGTGGCTATGAAGCCTGTGAAGGGCTTATCGCCGCATTTCTATACTTGCTTGACGCTCCACAACGGCGGAAATATCTTCGCTCCGGCTTTGAACTCGAGGTTCTGTTCACTACTTTTACCGATTCGTTATTCACCCGAGAAAAGTTACTGAAGCAAAATGCCAAAGCTATCTCATCTGCGATGAGGTCATGGCCCGGCCTGTTAACACTATCAATGTACGACTTCCGGGCTATCAAATCTTTAATATCTTCATTGATGTTACCCCACCCCGCCATTCGCGAGACAGTTATAGACCTTCTGTTCAGTCTGCTCCGAATAAAATCGCCCTCGTGGTCGTCCTCATTTCTGGCTGGCCGGCGTTTGACAACATACGGGCGCGTGACCAACTTGAAAGCCCAGCCGACTAAAGCCGCATCGTCATTCGCTGTTGAGGACGAGAGTGCTGAGAAGAACCTCACTGACCACTACACTGCTCTACTTCTTGCCGTTTTGATAAAATCGGATATGGTACCTGGGTTGCTTCAAATCACTAGTGAGCCGGATAATCCGACATTGAAACGCAGAGCTACTTTGCTTCTCGGGGAAGTCTTGAAACTCGCAAACAAGCTACTGCCTCCTTCTTGGAGTAACGATTTACAGTTGCTACCTGCTCTCTTCGCAGACGCATCCCGCTTCGGTACAGAGGAGAGATATATTGCAACAGGCACTGTTTATCAAATGGATAGTGTCAATCGTACTCTTGACAGATCAGCGCCAACGAGCACCAACTCCATTGCAAATATTGTAAAAAACTCTAGCACCGACAGCCTCGACGAGCCGCAGAAGAGCGTCCCCGGTCCTACTTTTGATGAAACTTCCTTTCGGCAAGTGCTCTTGGACACGCAAGTACTGAACAGCACCAACTATATAAAATGGAAATGGGATCTTATCCTCAAGGTCATTGAAGGGCCGTTAGTCAATGGCAAGCGCTTGGATGAAGCCATCAAAGCGTCTAAGTTCATTAAGCGGATTGTCAGCTTCTATCGACCGTTCAAGTACAGGTTTGCTGCTGTACGAAATACTGGACCAAACCAAAAATACATCAAAGTGGGATGTGCTCTGATAAAGACACTACTTCAGTCACCGGAGGGTGTAAAGTACCTTGCTGAAAATAAACTGCTGCGGCAAATTGCCGAATGCCTGGCTCAATGTGATCCGGTAAGTTACCTGGCACCAACCTGATTACATCTGTGGGATACTAATACAATGCAGGCAAGCGGTATAACAGCACAATCCCCGATGTTCTCCCAGTTTTGGCTTTCTGAGACGCTCCGAAGCGGCTATTTCGCAATGATAGGAGTACTGAGCGCGGACCAGAAAGGCTTGCAAATGATGGACCGCTGGCGGATGATCAACATGATGTATCACATCCTGGACCTGAACCAACGGCCAGATTTGATCAAGCTTTTACTCTCAAACTTTGATTACTCTTTACATGGACATCCAAGAGTTCTGCTATCCAAAGCTCTGACAGGTGGTACCAAAGACATTCGAATTTTTGCAACTAACGTCCTCCGAAAGTATTCAACTCGATCACGGTCGAAAAACCACGGTGTACTGGGGGTGAGCGACTCCAAATGGGCCATCCAACTTCTTGTTACTCAACTTTATGACCCTGAAATAGAAGTTTGTGCCACAGCAATCAAGATACTTGAGGAGGCTTGCAACCGCAAAAGTTACTTGGAATATATTGTGGAGTGTCGCCCGGCCCTCGACCATCTTGGCGAGATCGGTGCTCCTCTTCTATTACGATTTCTGTCATCCTCGATAGGATACCATTACTTGGACGGCCTCGATTATATCAGCAATGAAATGGATGACTGGTTCCTGGGCCGCAACGATGCCTATGTTGCCGTGATCGAAGCAGTCCTGACCCGGGCTTTTGCGGAACCCCAAGACGAGGCGACGGGAAGAGTGAGTCTCGACGAAGATCTGTTTGAACCCGACAGGTTTGAAAATGATTCCCGCGTGCCTCGTCATTTTTATAAGGAGCTTGCGAGGACCAAAGAAGGGTGCAAACTTTTAGGCGATAAGGGCCACTTTGATGAGTTTTCCTCAACTATTCGCGATTCCGGCATGCAAACAGAGGACCCGGAAGTCATGCTCAAAGTCAAAGGCTGCCTATGGGCTGTTGGAAACGTTGGCTCCATGGAGCTTGGCGCACCATTCCTCGAAGAATCTGACGTAGTTGAGAATATCGTGAAGATGGCCGAAAACCATCAGGTCATGAGCATGCGGGGCACAGCGTTCTTTGTGCTAGGACTCATATCACGCAGCGTTTATGGCCTCGAAATACTGTCGGAATTAGGTTGGGATAGTAATACCACGAGCATGGGCGAGTCGCTCGGATTGTGTATCCCTTCCAATCTCCGAAAATTGTTTTCATTTACTCCATGGGAGCACATGAAACCGTCCGATATAACCCTGGGCGATACGCAAATGGTTTTAGGGGAGGAATCAAGAAAGGAGAGCGATCCCGTAAATAAGCGTATATTACAGCTTATTGTCGACTTGGGAAATACGGTTCTCACAAAGAAGGCAATCAACGAACTGATGCACATCAAGCAACGAAAAGCCCCGGGATTCAAACAGCCGGAGCTCTTTAGGAAAATCATGACAATCCTTGAGTGCCACCACTTCCGATTGCCGATCCGGAGGTTTGTAGTGGATTTATTTGATAGAAGCGTCATGAGGCGGATAGTTCTCGACGAGGAAAGCAGTGACGACGAAGAAGAAGACCTGGACAGTAGCGAAGGGAGCGAAGCGGGCACAGAGCGCCAGCGAAGTATCAGTGTTCCGACTGTACCGACGAGTCTTAAATGATCAGAAACGACCCCCAATTACACACTATATGGCGTATTTTGAAGGATTTTTTTTTGCATTTCAAGGACTGGATGATTTGCGGGTGTTCATTGTATGATAGGGTCTACGGTGGCGTTTTGGTTCGCTCATCAGGAGATAGTGCCATGTTTAAAGGGCCAAAATCTATGTATAGCAGATTATTGTAATGAGCAACGAGTTAAATACCAAGCTCAATTGTCCGTACAGAGCAACTTGACCAAAGGGGCTTGACTTGAAAATGATGGGCTTCAAAGGGATGCCTAAATCCGAAAGTGCTTGCTTCATCGACGGGTCACATCCAGAAGGAGAATATCATTCAGATCTGAAGAGTAATACCACATTATGGACATTTGAGTGCAGGTCACGGTGGCTACAAGTAATATAAGTATCTTAAGTCATTCTTGTAAAGCTTTTCTTGCAATAGCACTGATATTATGTAACGCCCATGAATTGCCACAGCCCCATAACCAGCCCAATGCACGCATACCCCTAATTTACGCTCGGACTGCCGCACCAAGGGCGCCACCGGTGAACCTTGTCCCACCCTCTTGTCTCTGGGTATTCGGTCCGCCACCACGTCCGCCACCACGGCCACCTCTCTGTCCTCCCCTGTTTCCACCACGTCCGCCCCTGCCGCCTTGGCGCTCAAAGGCGTTTGCGGTGCCCTGTGTTCTAGTCTCCAGGGTCCTCTCATTGCTCTCAATGAGGCCACTGGCCTTGTCACTCAGAGTCAGAGCCAAGCTTTGGAGTCTGCTCAGCTCAACACCCTTCCTGAAGATAATGGACGAGTTGACCTGGTCAAGAGCAGCAGCAAGCTCCTCGTGGCTGATCATCTTGCTGACGATGGCGGCAACCTTGCGGTTGGACAAGTCGAACATGGATGACAGAGTGGCAACAGATAAGGTGTCGTAGAAAGGAGCATAGGTGAAAAGGTATGTGCGGAGGCCCTCTTCTTGGATTTGCTCAGAAAGCATGGTCTTGATGGCATCCGGTTTCGACATCAACTCCCAAATCTTAATGGAGTGAATGAAATCGGTAGCCTTCTGCCATTCGCCTGCTGCAAGAGCCTTCGACGCCTGCATGACGTGGTCACGGGTGTTCTCCGGTGGCCCAGTGAAGATTTGGCGCTCATGGTATTCGAGCATACGGCGGTAGGTCTTGCTGATAACACGCTTCTTAATATCCGGCGACGACCCAGTTTGTGCCAAAAGAGGAATTTCGAGGAGCATGCTGCAAGTAAGGTACACACATTCGAGGAGCTCGAGATTGATGTGCATGTGGAATGGCAGCTGGCGCTGGCGTTCGAGGCGTTCTTGCTCGGGCGAAACTTGGTTGTAACGTTGAATCATAACACCCTGAGCAAGTAACTCCTTTTGGCGTCCGCTACCGCAGATTTCCTGGAGAGTGTTCTGCGCCTCATATACAAGGCCGGCGCGGAACGCGCAGAGACCAACTTGGACAAGCGTTCTGTTGAACAAGATTTGGCTGTTGACGTCGAAGTTGCTGATTGTCTCTTGTAAATGGGACATTAACATCATATCGCGAGCCTTATAGTAGTTATCATGAAGTGCCAGGAAGTAAATCTGACACAGCATAGCGCGAGCGCGGATGATACCCTCACTGTGAATGAACAGATAGTTGCAGAGAACGTTGACGAGAGCGGTAGCATCGGGAGTTTGGTTTTGAGGCGTAATCGCGGACTGGATAGATGCCGGGATTGACTTCCAGCAGTTTTCTTCCAAAATCTTGACGACAGTAGCAGGCTGTAGAAGCACATTAGCACGTTTAGTAGCATATCGAAGTCTAGCTGTCACTAACCTTGAAGTATACATGCTCCAGTCTCCGCATGATAATCCTGTTTGTATTATCTTGCGGGATCTCTAGGCTAGTATCTTTTGTCATCACTTCGACATATAATTGAGTTCTGACGATGCTGTTATATAGAGAGCCTTCGTCCGAGAGCCTGTCAATGTACTCCGCGGTATGAGGGTCGATATGCTGTAGGGATCGGGTGAGCTCGTCGTCAAGCCTTTCGATATAAGACACCACGCTGCCTGGAATCTTCAGCTTCTCGCCAGCAACTACGGTCGGCGCTTTCTCGTCATCCTCCCACTCCTCGGCGTTCTCCACGACCACAAGATCGAGGTTTGACTCCAGGATTGTAAGAAGAGTTCCGAATTCTTGCTCAGCCGCCTTCCACTGCTCCTGCGACATGAATGTCTGTGCACCAGTGGATAGATCGAAACGAGTCGAAATCAGGGTAAGCAGGACGCGGATTTTTTGGTACGGTGTCGTGGCGACCTCGTAAAGCTTCTCCATGATCTTGATCTGTTCGGTGCGGTCGGTGTTCTTCTTTCCTCTGGACTCCATGATGCTCCTAAGATGCTTCAAGATGCTCTCAGGTGTGAATTGTAAGGTCCGGCCGCCCTTACCAACGGTATGGAAGCCATCGTCTGCTCCTGGCTCCACATCTAATGCGAAGCTGACAGCTGCCTTTCCGGGCTTTTTGACGACCACCACCTCCTCTTCCTCCTCCTCCTCCATGAAGGCATCCTTGTCGGCTCTGTAAGCATCGACATCCTTTTGGTAGTCTTTGTTGTTCTTCTTGATGCGTTGCTTGACCGCGTTGAGACCACGGGCATTTGTGGCGTTCATCTTCTTCGCAGTAACCTTCTGCTTCGCGATCGTCTCGTTCATGAAGTCCTCTAAATCGGCGATGGCTTTGATGTACAGCTTGGGAATGCTTCCAGATTGAAGAAGCTTGGCAACTTGACGGTTGATCTTATCGAACTCTAAAGCGCAAATGTGGTCAGCAAACGCGAACTTTTATGGCCCATAATAATGTAACATACCTGCGGAGATAGAGCCCCAGTCGTTGATCTTCTTTCCGTTGTCGATGGCCTTGGAAGTTGCTTCCAGCTCCTCCAAACGTTTGTCTTTGGCGCTCTTGACAACGTGGACTTGCTCGTCATCAGTGCTCTCCTCGTCGTCAGATCCGGCACCACGGAAGAAGGCCATGGCACCGGTCTTCTTTCCACCGGCCTTCTCCTCATCTTCGGATTCGCTCTCGCCCTCATCTTCTTCTTTCTCGGATCCAGATTCGGACTCCTCTTGTTCCTCCTCCTCCGATTCGGAGTAGAGCTCCTCTTCCTCCTCAGAGCTACTCTCGCTGTCGTCTCCGGTACGGAAGAATTTTGAACTCATCTTGTTGAGTACAAGGGCGCTTCCTTTGACGTTGTAGGTACGTAGATGCAGAGCGCGCACAGATGTCGTCGCGGTTTTGAGGGTAAGAAATTGAGGTTGGGTCCCCGCGCTAATTTTTATGGAAGCGAGAGATCTTTCCATGCCCTAAGGCATCCATTCATTGGCGGGGTGGTTAGATCGGCTTAGCGGGAGGCGAATGGGGAACATATTGGCATCGCAAACTGAAAACCATAATTGGTTTTATATTTAGTTGGGAGATAACTGGCTCAAAAATGAATCACGATTTGCGCATGCAATAGTATTATTCATGCTAAGTAACTGCCGACAATAATACAGTGCATAAGCCATTAGGACAAGCGCTAAGTTAAGTGCTACCAATTCCTCATTCTGCTCCAACCCCACCAAATGGTGAACCTCACCTGCCATCATTCTCTCATGGTATTCATTAATATCGTCTTCATCATTTCGTTGCCGACTTTTGTGGCATCAGCAAACCTAGGTTCAAAGAATTTCCTAGTGCTTTCGAATCGATCCTTGTATGACTCAAAATCGCCAAAGGTCACGCAGTCAGACCACCCACGGGCAGCAAATGTGAATTCGAGGTCGTCGGATCTAAAAGTATTGTCCTCAATCGCAATTCGAATAACATCGTCTAGCAATGCGGGTTTGCGAAATAGATATTCGGTGACACCCAGCCATAGTCGGAACAGGGGAGTCGAACAGATCATATGATCGTATGGCACGATGCCCATCCTCGACCAGCAGTCAACCATAGCCAGAAGGCTTAGGTGGTTATTTGGGGTCGGTTCGTCCGGTTTCTTCCCAAGTGAGAACCTGTCAAGGACTTCATCTTCGAGGAGGATCCCGTGATGCGATTTCTGTGCATCGAAAACCGCAGCGCCAGCAGCTCTGATACGCCTTTCAAATTCTTCCCTGTTCCCTCCCAGCATCAGCTTGAACAAATCAGTGACAGACTGAGAATATTGGCGAATTTGTTCTTTCGCATATGGGTTCAGTATTGCTAGTCCTGCGTACACGTGCCATTTTTGCGAATAGATACGGAGGGTCAGGTTGATCTTGACATTTTCGATGCCTCCAACGTAGCGTGCAATTTCCCATGGAAACTGGGCGTTGGCATGCCATGCTTTCCCCATGGACAAGAATGCAGCGTGAGTTACTGCTTGCGTGTCTGCGGTGATGCGGTCATGCTCTGTAGCACTGAGGTATACATGCTGCGAGCCAAGACAAGAAAGGACTTTCTCAACTCGGTCGAAATTGGCCTGAGAGGCACGATGCTTTATCAAGACCTATATCATCATCAGAATATGCAACAATGGCTTCTGGCATTCTACAACTAACCAACGGCTGTCCCTTTGGATCCACATTAGGTCCGTGCAAAGAATGGCAAGAGACGATATCGACGTCTTTTGGCAGGTGGGCCTCGAACGCTGCAATCTCCGGGGATTTACAAGAAGTCTGCCCGCCAACAATAGCGCCTTGTTTTGTTGCTGTACAATGTTAGCCTCACAAGTCCCGAGTCGAAACAATCACGGCAAAGAGACACATACATGGCCCATACAGTGCCACAGCTTTGTCAATGGAGGCGGCCTCAACATTGTAAATGATATAATCGCTCGCTCTCGAGACCAAATGGCCGTTGGATAGTATCTCAACTTGTTTCTATTGGGTACTCAGCACAATGTGCAAGAATTCTATGTACAGATATATATACTCTACTGGAGAATTCATCCACTAGATCCAGATATTTTTCTTCTCTATCACAAGCATTGACTCTGCAATGACCTTGTTAGTACTGTTTACCCTAAACTCACGAAGTATTCGGCATTATATGCAAGGTTGTGCCTGATGCTGATATACTGTTAGCTTGTGTCCTTCCATATGAAATAGAGAAACAAGTGTTCAATAAGTAGATTCAGACAAATAAAAATAAGGTAGCTGAGATTATTCATCAGTGAAAGTCGACCCCCAATCCCGGTGCCAGAATGGCAGTCAGGGTGAGAGAAGACGATGCGTCGAGCCAAATGCACTCAAGTCATCATTATATGGGGATAGTATCGCGAGAGAAAAAATTGAAGCTTACCATCTTGTTGGTCGCCCAACGGCAGGGATTGGTAAATTACCTCCATCCTGCATCGCTGAGCTGTCGCGCGTACATCTTCCCCATATCCCCCATGCCAATGATGCCAATGACAAAGTTCTCCATGGCTCCGGCGTTATAGCTTTTCTCTGTAGTTCAATCTCATGGAATTTACCCAATGGAAAGGTTAGTGAGCGGCTCACATCTGTGAGTGGTGATGTATGGCAGGGGGTGTGAAAACGTCGCTGTCAGAGAATTTAAATGATGGTAAAGAAAGTTGGGGGAGGAAGCAAACAAAATCTGAAATAAATACGGACCGATATGGGTAACCTGTTCTGGACTAGTGTCGATTAGGTCGCTTAAAGTTCGCGGCGCACACAACAACCTCAAGAATTTGATGGTCTAGTTTGTTGAAACATTGTCAAAATCTTCCAACGCCAAACCAACCGCCAACATGCCTCCAAAGAAAGTCGCGCGCCCCGCGCAAGAGAACATCTCCCTCGGCCCTCAGGTCAGAGATGGTACGTTGGCATCAATGTTGTCGAGAAACCCCCACTAACGATCTCCGCAGGTGAGCTCGTCTTCGGCGTTGCTCGCATCTTCGCTTCTTTCAACGATACCTTCGTGCACGTCACCGATCTCAGGTTCGTAAACCTGTGGAAAGCCCATACTGTTGAAACTTGGGCGAATCTGGTCGTATGAATGGGGACTAACTCGGATTTGCAGTGGTCGTGAAACCATCACTCGTGTCACTGGTGGCATGAAGGTCAAGGCCGATCGTGATGAGTCGTCTCCTTACGCTGCCATGTTGGCTGCTCAGGATGTCGCCATCCGCTGCAAGGAGCTTGGCATCAACGCCCTCCACATCAAGATCCGTGCTACCGGAGGTAATTTTCACCATGATATCTTTGCTACAAAACAGTTGCTGACGAAATTTAGGTAACGGAACCAAGACCCCCGGCCCAGGTGCCCAGTCTGCTCTCCGTGCTCTTGCCCGCTCTGGCATGAAGATCGGCAGAATCGAGGATGTTACCCCAACTCCTTCCGATTCTACCCGCCGCAAGGGCGGTCGCCGTGGTCGTCGTCTTTAGACGGTGGCTTCTGTGGATATTTGGGTTTTTGTGCAGATTTGACAATCACGCGGAGAACGGCTCTAATTGCCTGGTCTTCAATACTGCTATGTTGCTACGCGACAGTAGAGCACATCAGTAGAAAGAATCGAACCCATGCTCAAGTACACGATGTGCCAAATATTCTGTGACAAGTGATAAGGAAGGATGGTGTCGCTGTAGTTTTCACCGTAACACCTTTTCGGGGCCATTGGTAGTTTCCTTGGGACTGTTTGCATCCAGAATTATTACATGCGGCTGGTAGTAGACGCCCCTCCAGCTCGCCCCTGAGCGCAACCGCACCACAGAAGAACCCCGCAATGAGAATGGCTATAAGCTGGAGATAATATTCAAGCAAGTCAAATATTCTTATATAGAGATTCCTTATCGTCCATACAAAGTATTAGGACCGGATATTATATTCCTCAAAATGAGATATTCTCTTGAAGGGTGGTTCATATGTGGGCTATACAGTATACCACAATAAAAAATCCCACGTGTAATTACTACCATCCAATCGTGCCCTTCTCTCGCCCGCCTTCGTCCAGTTCAACCATCACCGGCGCATACTCGCCCCTTTCATCTTCGGCCTCCAGGTCCTCCATTTCCGCGTCCACGTATTCACCATCCTCGAGCTGGATCTTGCCAACCCTAAGATAGTTTCCTCCCAGATCCCAGCCCCATTTCGACAACCAATTTTCCAGTCTTCCAAAGGCCGCTTTTAATTCGTTTTCCTCCTTGCTCAGAGCGTGAGGTATCGCCGAGAGCCGCTCAGTAAGCCGTGATTTGAAAATAGTCAATTCTACCTTCAGCTCATCTTGTAAGTGGTGGCTGTGGTCAAATATACTGCCTTGGAGATATTCATCATCATAGACCAGCTGCGCTTGAAAGACTTCAAGAACCTTGGCAAAGAAGTGAGCCTCTTCCACTGCGAATCTGAATGCCTTGAAGAGTATTTTGACCACATGGCCCCATTGTTCCATGCAACAAATATTGCCAAGTAGGACTCCAGTCAGATAACAGAACTGCAGCTCCCCAAGCACGTCTTCGGGGCCGTCTGAAGTACAGCTGTCCGCTATAACACCCCTCACATGCGATGAGCTATCCATGGCCTGCTCGCTTCGGGCTCGTCCTACCACCGTTTCCGAGTAAGTTTTAGATCCGGCCGGGAAAATAAACCTCAGCTTCTTTTCCTCGGCAATGGTAGTATCGACACTTTCCGGAACGATGTCCATTTCCGTCTGGTGTTGGTTGTCGGATGGTTTAGTATCCGTTGGCTTGGGTTCGTCCATGGACGTTACTTTCCAGTCATTCCAATTTCCACCGGTTACCCTGTTAAGCATCGGGCCTTTGATGGCGAACGTAAGATCTTGCCAGGTTTTGGGATCATCACCATGCGCATCCGCTGCATTTGCCCTCGATTTTGAAAGTTCCGGCGTTTGAGCAGCTCGTATATTGTATGGAAGTAACGTGCTGTAGGTTGACTGTATATTGTCTTTTTGACTCCTAATTTCAACAGCACTGTCCTCGTCCTCCAGAGTCTCGGTGTGCCTATCCCACTTCTTAACGAAAATCTCGCCCGGCTCTCCAGATACTCTTTGGTTTGATATAACCCAGAACCCATGGCGGGTTGATATCTCGGACATGGAACCGCCATAAATAAAATGCGGCCCGGGAGGCAATTCACGGATCCCTCCAAAATGGTGGCCCTTTTCAATGTTCAAGCCGACTGTATCATAGCCAATGAATGAACCTGGCGGCACGCCTGCAATGATCACGACGTCTCCTTCCTGAAGGTACTGTGATGACCCGTACTCTTCCCGAGAGCTGCCAACATGTAACTTCAGCGAGTTCATGGGAGAGCTACTCAATCCCCGGGAAGATTCAGTGTCCCTCGGCGTCGACGAGGTATCCGCGCGAGACACAGTTGCTGTTCCTTGACTCCTACCTGACTTCGGCAGCGGCCGCAGCGGCAACTCTATCGGCCGAGTCAAGTGCTGCTGGCGGTGATTCGGCTCGTTCTTAGAAGACGGATCATTGTTATTTGAGGCCATAGTCTGAGGGTTGCGGATTGGCATTAAAGTTGGGAAGCGCAATCGAGGCCTATCAACGTAATGGCTCGAGATTTATATAAAAAGTAGTCCCGTGACCACGTCGTCCTTGTAGTATCTTGGGATATAATTTTATATTCTCATCGCATCATCGTTGAATATATGGGTGGCATTATAGGTCGCTGGCATGTCAAAAGTAGAGCATAGTGCAAATTAACGGTCCTGAGAAATTTGTAGGTACTGTATTTGCCTCGACGCCTTTTAGCTCCTAATGCCAAAAATACGGGTCATAGATTAAATCAGAGTCTGCTTTGCAATATCTACAGTGTATAGATCAGATATAGAAGCTTATAACTGCACTAAAATATAAATACGAAGACGATATAAAGCGCAGCACATTCAACGGCTTTAGCTATCAAATGTCGTCCATTTAGGCATTCGGGGTGGCATGAGTGGCTCCTTGCCTGACCACCGAACCTGGACTAGCCGCCGATCCAAGACAGATTCCCGAACAAAACTAACCCGTGACTATCACGTTAATCACAGCATGACAAGAGCATCCGCATGGTGCGCCTGTTCTACGAAGGATTAGGTGACTTCTTGCATATTTATTCATATTATTGATCTAGTCATCACGATGGCGAATAACGGAGGTGATGGTGTCAACGAGTCTGTAATTGCGGCCAACCAAGGACCGCCTGGACCAGCTGCGGAGCAGCCAGAGTGGGATGGTGAACATCTACAGGAGGCAGAAAAAACACTGAAGGAGATGTATATCCAGGTATGTAATTCACTCAGCTGTTCTGTGCTCAACTCATGTGATGTAGCTCCGACAACTCCGCTCAACGATCCCAAATCTCGTCGCATCTCTAGCCACCAAACAAGCGTCCCGTGAGCCCCCAATCCGATGACTCTCCATCAGCTGGACTAACACCATGAAACAGCTGAAATCCTCTTCCAGCAGCTCAGTAATGCTGCCATGGTGGCCAACTTGGAAGTAAAGCAGTTCCGGGAAATCATGGAGAACCCAGAGAGCCGCCATCTTTTTGAACATGTGAGCCAGAGCAGGTCAAAAAATCCAGCAGGCATAACGCCGTGGAGAATCACGGATGATCCAAATTGGTTGAAGCGGGATTCATGAGGTGAAAGTGTCTATCTTGGAGTTGCATGGGGCGAGCATGTGCGGCTATTTATTGTATAGAGGGGGACGGCAACGCCACATTATGTGTGTATATATAACGGAAAGGTTTTGGCAAGAAAGAAGGATATTACTGGCGTTGTATTAGGGAATTACTGGTTTGTTACTGTGTTGCCGAGACCCAAGGAACGTTTATGGTTGCAACTGGGTATAGCTATAGACTTGGCCGAGTGTTGGCAATCCTATCGGTTGGAGAGATTTTCAGGAGATAGTTTTGGAATCCCCAATGGCCGCATTCATGTCTGAGGAAAGGAGTGGGCTATCAGAAACACACAAGATCTACACGCTATGCATACACTGCTGCCGTTGAAAGACGCAAGCATTCAAACTCTGTACATGCCGCAAATCACTGTTGTAACACAAGTAAACCATCATCCAATTCACTGGGCGAATTGACACAGGTGATTGACGAGCGTGCGTAGTTGTGGTAATATCCAGGTGGTCACTATCTTCAGTGGCACATAGTTTCAATCGTAGAATCTTTGCATTTTCTTTTGCATGGAATCCTACGCCCATCTCAGCCACAAGCCAACACCATGCGCAATGCATCCCAGCACCACCATCCCGTAATACCCCATCTCCACACGCAACAATACAGGTATTTTAACGGTAAGACTTTTGGTATCTGGCACGGGCTCCTGGACCACCGAATTTCTAGTAACACAAAACGTCAGCATCGTCTCTGATATAAATCCTGAACGGAATCGGCATACCTTTGGCTCGGTGCGGCGGGGGTCAGCGACCAATAAGGTACGGTCGTATGCGACGAAGGCGGCCTTCAGTTGGTTCTTTGCGTACTCATCGACGAACTTCTGGTAGTAGGCGACGAGGGACTTGGCGATGGCTTGACGGATGGCGTAGATTTGGGAAGTGTGTCCACCACCGGTGACGCGGACGCGGATGTCGACGCCGGCGAACTTGTCGAGGCCAACAATCAGGAGCGGCTCGTAAAGCTGTGCGCGGAAGTTGTCAGATCTTGTTCCAGAAGCCCAAAAAACCTCATCCTCCCTCTCGTGTCTGCGGGATCGGGCGAATTTACCTTGAAGCGGAGGATCTCTGGCTGGATCAGGTTGAGCGGCTTGCCGTTAACCTTAACAAGACCCTTTCCGGCCTGTATACGCTCGTCAGTTTTCCATTCCCCAGGTCACAACAATCGGGCTCTGAGGCTCTGACCTTGCAGTGGGCGACCGCGGTGGCAGTCTTCTTCTTGCCGAAGCACTGAACGCTCTGAGATGTCGAGGCCATGGTTGCGATTGGCGTGAACTCGAGGATTCGTCGTCGTGAAGGTTGTCGTCGAGGGCGGTACGTGTTGAATTTCTCCGAATTGTTCGATTGTGGGCTTCGCTTACCTTGCCCATTCCGCGCTAATGCAAAAGTCCAACCGCCAAGCGGCCGCGCACGTGACACCTTATCGCACTTGCCCGTTATCGCTAGCCTCGCTGCGGATCGGTGACGACTTCCCCCTCCTTGTGCCCAAAACTCCCCCAAAATCACTACCTACTATATTTCCAAATCAAAGCAGCCATGGACGTCGGTACATAATATTGCTATCCCAGCAATAATCAGTACCCATGTCTCCCCATAACCATCATGTCACGTAAAGCCGTCGGCCTCGCGGCCTTCGACCGCTCCCGCCTCACCTCCGCGCAATTCGCCTCGCACGGCTCCAACCTGCGCACCTCCCACGCCAGCTCGCTCTCCACACAGCTCTCCGTCTTCCGCAGCCTACTCCAGCAGTTCGCGCAAACGCACGCCAAGGACATCCGATCGAACCCCACGTTCCGCGCCGAGTTCGGGCGCATGTGCGCGGCGATCGGGGTTGATCCTCTTGCGAGCAGTTCGGGGGCGGGGCAGAGGGAGGGGGGGGGG